>JARHVA010000135.1:6052500-6297500 GCA_037957365.1 Torreya grandis
AATAAGAGGATATGACAATGTTCCTCATTGGGTACTTGTTAAAATATCATTGAATATGATAGTAGGAACCAATACTTTGAATACCATGTTTCAATTCATGGCTGATCATCTACTATAACTTACTATTTGGTTTACCATGGATACATGTTATGGAAGCAATAACATCTAAAATACACATATGCTTGAAATTCAACATAGAGGACATTATTATACATCCAATTCAAATAATGGTAATTTCAAATATTTTAAAATAATGCACATTAATAATGAATATAATTTGAAATCATATTTTATTCATTTTTTCATATTTTCCACATCATAGATTATCTTTACGGATAGAATCCATACATATTATATATACATAATATTTTTCACTTTATCTTTTACTTATGATTTTTCTTGTAGTTACTTGTAGATGCATCAATATCCTTGAGTGCATGGATTATAGGGTGTATTGAGAATGGGGAAGGAAAGGATCTTAGTGATTTACAATAAACTTTGTTATTTTATCATGATTACATAATTTCTACAGTCATTTTGAGCTCCTCTAAGTGTCTATTTACTTACATCTAATGTATGTCTCTTATCTAGATTTTGTATCTTCTCTATATGTTATGATATAGTTCTAGTTTATACCATACATTTTGTGCATTCACCTTTCCTATACTATATAATCTATCCTGGTATATTTCTAAGCTTTTCTTCTTGTATTTTTAGTTCATTTCCCTGACCAATATAATTTTGTGTCAGTTGGCATATATTAATTGTATTGACAAATTTGATACCATTGGCTTAGTGTTTAGGGTTGGTTTTATGTGTTGGGTTAGTATATATATGGGTCATATTTCATTCATACCACATACCATTTATTGTCTCTAATTTTGCTCGCACTTCTTACCTAAGTACATTTCAAATAAGTAATTGCGTTAAACCTTATCTTGAGGAGTATTGTATTATGGTGTCATTGAAGCTCAATAAGAGGAGTCATTAGGAGTCCCTAGTTTAGGATATCTTATGTATTCAACCACCCATTTTAGGTCTTCAATATACAACATTATCTTTCAAATCTCCACTTGACCCAAGGGGAATACTAAAATGTTGACAAGTCTGTATATGGTAACTATATTCTTTAGATATAATCTTTCACTGATTTACATAGTAGACTAGATGTTTTGTGTTACTGTGTGAATGATGTATGTGTACCCTTGTTTAATCCTTCTCCACACCAAATAAACTAGGGTATTTATAGGATTCCCTAGATTTTCTATTAATCACTTTAGGTTTCCTATATCTCCGTTTGGTTGAATAAGGAACATTAATCCTTTGCAATAATTTCAACCAATCCTTAGTGTAGTTTATTACTATAGACACTACAAAATCATACAATACATATTTATATGTTGCATTAAAATTAAACCACCCTTGGCCCCTTTTGGATTAGAATATTCCTTAAACACCCCCTTTCAGCCATTTACCCCTTTAGCTAATTTAATTATCTAATTAAATTAGTTAAACCTATTTCAACCTCAATCACCCAAACCCATGGCTAGTTGGTCAACACCTAGACTAAATACCATTTCTACCTTGATAAAAAAATGACCCTAACCTCATAGACTTACTCTTCATGCATCCTCATGTTTCCTTTATTACCCTCAAACCACTTCTTAATGACTTAACTGGTAGTCATTAGTGGAATTGGCAAAATTTAGGCAATTTTGACTGTCCCCTTGACTGACGATGGTTGAGTAGGACCATTGGTGGTTACTTAACTTTTGACTCAGGAGTACATGATCGAAGGAGTCAACTGTACTCACTCATTGATTACTAGTTATTTAATTTTAGTCTATTGTTAAACTATTTATTAAACTCATTTATTTCAATGCTCTTTTTCTCTATATTAAGAGATGAAAAAGAGGTTGAATGGAGAGAGGAGGAATTCTAGTGGGGGATATTTTGAAGCCCAGATGAATCTAAAAGTTTTCCAGCTAAACCAAAACTAGACAAAGGCTAAAGAGGCACTTCTAACACCTCAACACTAAGGATTCTTTGACTATCACTCTGCCCATGTAGCTCTAGATTCCCAAATGGCTCCTCTTCAATTTCAAGACTTCTTCAGTCCATCAAACACCAAAGCTAAGTATTATGCACTAGTTTTTAGTTATGTTATTTGGTTTCATTATCTTAGAGCCTAGACCTACTTATAACCTATCCTCGCAACCTCTCTAGTGTTAGGTTGTGGAGCTAAAAGCTTCATTGTATGTAAACATGGAGGAGGTTGCTGAGGTGTAGAGCAACCGACGTCGGTCACCTCCAGACTAACAGCGACTGACATCGATCACCTGTGTGGTTCCAGAACTGTCAGTTTCATGAACAGTTTGTTAACAGACCGGTTGTTTGCATGTTAAAGGCTAATTTTAGCCTTGGAGCTATGGTTCTAATTATTTTAATTGGATGTCTAATTATTGTTTGCATGAGATATATTTAATAGACTCGTGGGTTGTATTGTAAAGTGTGGTAGATAGAGAGAGCAAGGTTAGCTCCTTCAGAGGGAAGAGAGCATGGTTAGCTCCTCATAGTGCCACAGTGCCAAGTGTGTATGATCAGGTAGATCTGCGAGAGAGCAAGATCTGGTAGAGATCCACAGGGGTGCTGGTTTGGAGAATCAGAAGGGTTCTTCATGTGTGTATGATCTAGGTTCGGTAGGTGTGCAAGGTCAGGTTGATCTGTGGTATAGCAAGATCAGGTTAGATCTACATGGTGGTAAGTAAGGTCAGTTGATCTGCAGGTTGTTGCAAGATCAGGTGAGATCTACTTGGAGTACATCACGTACTTGGAGTATGTGTATATACTCGGTGGTACTGGCAGTAGTGATACTGACTGGTTGGAGGTGAACAACAACTCTGTGTTTGAGTTTTCTGTTGTGACCGTGATTGAGAGAGAGAACTCTTGAAGAGATTTACTGTTTACGCCCTAGAGGTGTGGGAGCCCTAGAGGAGTGTAGAAGAAGATTGTGGCATCTTCTTTCTTTGTATTTCCTTCTGGAAAGAGTATTAATACAATTGGGTATTGTCTCTCATATTCTGTGTTATTTCTGAATTCTAGTTACTTGTTACTTCTGATTAAATTCCATGTTTAGTTGCTGATACAAAGGTACTCAATTGTGGTTCCTAATCCTGACAGTGGAGTTAGAGCTGTTTGTTGTTCTAGATTCCTGACAATTGGTATCAGAGCTAAGGTTGCAGGGAGCAGGTTTGTGTTTGATTACATGTCACTCTCAGGGGTTTCTGATTGAGTGGGAGTATAGCAATGGCAGAAGAAAGAACACTAAGAATGGAGGAATTCAAAAGCAAGAATGGTCAATTACGGTGTTATGAAAAGAAAGAGAAGGTAAAGAAAGATTGTTGGTTGGTTGAAGATCAGCATGAAGGAGCATGTGTTGTAGGTATTATTACATTGGTTGTTCTTATATGTTCCTTGGATAAAGTATAATCTTGGTTTATAGATTCTATTGCCTCTTTCCATGCAGCCCCAAATAGAGTATTTTTCCATGTTAAGGTCCATGGAGACTTTGGAAAGATTTATTTAGGGGTTGGTGTGCCTTGTCAAAGTATTTGCAAAGGTGAAGTGCGGCTGAAATTGCAAATGACCAACACATGGGTGTTGAATGATGTCATGCAGGTCCCAGTTTTGAAGATGAGGCTAATTTCTTCAGAAAAGTTGGGTGATGAGAGATGCACAGGAACTCTCACAGCGGATGCACTGGAATTAGCTGGTGGTAAGAAAGTAGGTACTCTTTATCTACCTGCTTGTATTACTGATTCTTCTTCTATTGTGAAGACGTGGCTTTGTAGGCTTGGTCACATGAGCAAGAAGGAGATGCATGTTATTAAGAGGAAGTCAGATGTGTTTGACAAACTTAAGAACTGGAAAGCCTTGGTGTTCATGGAGGAGATGATGGACATAGATCAGCGGATGGGGCTGGATAACTTTGAGCAGGGCAGTTTGGACAGGGTTTTGGTCCAAGGTGAGCTCGCAGGTAAAAAGTCATCACTCACAGGAAAACACAGGTACCGACGTCGGTCAGGGGTAACCGATGTCAAACAGACAGCCACCGACATCGGTCATGTGCAGACAGGCAAAGTCAATGGTGTCAGGCAGGTGGCGATCGATGTCGATAGGAAAACTGGCATCAGCGACCAGGTGGACACCGATGTCGATCAGGGAACCAGCGTTGGCAGTCAGGTCAGTCGCATGGAACTGACGTCGGTCGGATGCAGACTGGGTGGTGACCGACATCGGTCACTGAAATGGATTTTGGGTGGACAACAAGCTGTCAAGGAGTCTCAAATGCCCATGTGGAGGATTGAAAGGGTAAGTAAGCCTCAAATTCATTATTCCCCTTCTTTATATTTGTTTCTCATTGCAGAGCAGGTAGGATCCAGGAAACGGTGGGAGCATGGCATGAATTCTTTGGAGAAGAACCAAATGAGAGATTTGGTAGAGTTGCTAGCCGGTATGAAAGCACTGAGAGACGAATGGATTCCTTGGTTAAAGAAGAGAGGGAATGGACACGTGAGATGGAAGGCCAGGTCATATGGTCTTGAGGAAGCTGCAGGACAGTGGTACAGGTTTGACAGGTGTATGACAAAGCATGGCTTTAGTCAATGTCATTGTAACCATTGTGTTTACTTTATCAGGTTGGATGATGATTGCAACATTATCCTATTACTGTATGTAGTGTGTATGCTTGTTGCAGGGTCACACATGCAGGTTTTGCTAAGCTAAAGGTAAAGTTAGTTCAGTGGTATGTCATGAAGAATTTGGGAGCAGCAAAATTCTTTGGCATGAGTAATCCTAGAGACAGGGAAGATCACAAGTTGATGTTGTCACAGGATGATTATGTGAATAAGGTAGTGGTGAGGTTCAGGATGCGGGATGAAAAACCAGTTAGCACACCTATGGATGGACAGTTCACAGAACAGGGTCCCCAATCACATGATGAGGTTGAGTACATGTGTACTCCCTGATATTGCCCCAGTAGTGGGTGTTGTCAGCAAGTTTGTAGCCAATTTGGGAAGGAAGCACTAGAAAGTGGTTTAGTGGGTTCTCAGGTATCTATGCAGGGTCAAGTTCTTTTCTACATGGGTTTGTAGATACGGATGTGGCAGGTTACTTGGATGACATGAGGTGCACCACAGGATGTGTGGTGGTTGGTCTTCAAGATTGAGCTTGAAGAGGGATACAAGCCAGGAAACAAATTAGATGGTGTACAGGTACAGGTACAATGTAGTTGTTTATCTCTAAGTGGGAGATTATTAGGTTGTGGAGCTAAAAGCTTCACTAATGCAGACATGGAGGAGGTTGATGAGTTGTAGAGAAATCGACGTCGGTCTGATCAACTGACGTCGGTCATATCAGTGAGCAGAGCAACTGACATCGGTCAGGTATCGGCTGATGTCGGTCATCTCCAGCCAGACAGGGACTGATGTCGATCGCTGTGTGGTTCCAGAATTGCTAGTTGACGAACAGTTAGTTTAACGAACCGGTTGTTTGCATGTGAAAGGCTAATTTTAGTCTTGGAGCTGTGGATCTAATTATTGTAATTGGATGTCTAATTATTGTTTGGCATGCGATCTATATAATAGACTCATGGGCTGTATTGTAAAGTGTGCTAGATAGAAAGAGCAAGGTTAGCTCCTTTAGAGGGAAGAGAGCATGGTTAGCTCCTCATAGTGCCACAATGCCAAGTGTGTATGATCAGGTAGATCTGTGAGAGAGCAAGATCTGGTAGAGATCCATAGGGGTGCTGGTTTGGAGAATCAGAAGGGTTCTTCATGTGTGTATGATTTAGGTCAGAAAGTGTGCAAGGCCAGGTTGATCTGCGGTGTAGCAAAATTAGGTTAGATCTACATGGTGGTAAGTAAGGTCGGTTGATCTGTAGGTTGTTGCAAGATCAGGTGAGATCTACTTGGAGTACGTCGCGTATTTGTGTACTAGCAGTATGTATACTGACTGGTTGGAGGTGAACATCAACTCTGTGTTTGAGTTGTTTGTTGTGACTATGATTGAGAGAGAGAACTTTGAGGGAAGATTACTGGTATGCCCTAGATGTGTGGGAGCTCTAGAGGTGTGGGAAGAAGAGTGTGGCACTTCTTTATTCTAATTTCCTTCTAGAAGAGTATTAATACAATTGGGTATTTTCTCTCATATTCTATGTTATTTCTGAATTCTAGTTATATTTGACTTCTGGTTAAATTTCATGTTTAGTTGCTAATACAAAGTTAATCAAGTGTGCTTCTAGATCCTAACATCTAGTGTTGAATTTTTGCAACTTCAAACACCTTGCTCTCTACCAAGTACCCTCTGACCACTCTCAACTATATGCAATGCCAAATATTTGAGAATTATACCTTTTAGACCTTAACTCTACTCTCATAACCCTTAACCAACTCTAAAACAACCTACAAAACCCCTTTGTAACTTACCCACAATCCTTTCTTTGCCCAAATTTGAGATTGTCAAACCCACAGTGACCAATGATGATCACTTTCAATCACTGATGATCACTTTCAATCATCGAAGATCATCTATAGATAGGTGATTGTCATACCCTAACTATCAATGGTCACTGTGTAACCTATTTCATCCAAAAAATCAATCTTAAAACACTTACCCACCTCAATCAAAAAAATTGTTTCTTAACCTCTGTCACTATATAGAGCCATTAGTAATAACCTAAACCACAACTTGATAATATAGCATTTCTTTTAATGTTATTTTATTAAAATGCATTATTTCTTAAAAAGTATTTATTTATTTTGATTAATTACTTTCATTATTTTATGTAGTCTTTCTTATCAAAAAAATTCTTAACATTAACTTGTCTAAAAGGTGGATTCATAGCCTCCAAGGAAGTTGTGTACTTCTTGGATCTTGCTTGCTAGGCAATCCACCCTCCTACCTAACTAATCAACCATTTTCTAGTGTCTTTCTTATTTGTAAGTCATCCTTCCCAAATAAAGACGAGTATCTACAACCGTTTGGATCATGGAGAATAAACCAAATCTAGGTTCTACTAGCCTCACCCTTCTTTTAATTTTTACATCTTTCTTCTCATAAAATAAAAGAAAATTTTTAGTGAAACATTTTGGCATGCCCAATGGGACCTTTGATTCATTTTTTGGGTTCATAATTTGCATTTAGGTACTTTTTATTCTTTTTTTATGCTCGTTTAAATGAAATCAAAAAGAAATTAGGCTTAAAATTAACCTTTCATACATTGTTTACTAGCATAAGTAGATCACATAGGTTAATTAATCAAGTAATTGATCATATCCTCACTTATTTTCACATATAGACCAGACCACTTACACCAAAACACACATCAAACAATTGACATAAGTCCCAACTAGGGTTTCATCTCCTAGCGGTAACCTTCATCCATTATCTATCCCACTTGAATGTCATTACCTAGGGGAGAAACCAAAACTTAGTTCTTTGATTGAGTATAATCTCTTGCATTTGGTATATATTGACTAACCACCCCACACCCTTATCATTGTGGTGTGTGAAGTGAGGGGGTAGGCCCCAATATCAATCCATGTATCATTTCCAATATAGAAAATTTTGAGCACCTAAACTACTCAAAACCTTCCCTAGATTGCCTATATGGTACCCTTTTCAAAACCAAAGTTGAGTCACACTTCTTAAAACTTCAGGCATAAGCCACAAAAGAGATAAAAAGAACCTTAGAATTTAATGTGCTTTTTTGTGTGTTTTATCTTCTTTAACCTTTTTCTTGTCTTCTCTATGTTTGAGTTGTGATGAATCTAGCCCCCCTTCGAAATTTTCCATCATTTTGCTTTCATCCACCTCATCTCCATTACCTTATTCAATGGGGAACTCTCCTATATTTTTTCCAAGAGATCCTAACTTTGTTAAAATCTTAAGAGATAACCCTCTTGACTTAAGGTTTTACCTTACATCATGATCTACTTGCACTACCAACCTCACCTACAACCAATCTAACCTCACCTACAACCAACCTAACTTTACCTGCAATCAACCTAACCTCATCTACAACCAACCAAAAACCTCTCATCAACCATTTGATCATCATTATAATCAACCAACAAACTTTCAACACCCATTTGACCATTATCATAACCCACATTTGGTGCATTTTTTATGCAGTTACTTCATGCACTCTGTATTACACAACATATGTCTAATACCCGACATCTGGATTCACAATGATTCGATGTCAAAAATCAGAATCTCGCATTTGAAAAAAATAGCTACTCTCGTTTAATGTTCATGTCACAGATTTTG
The DNA here is from genome assembly GCA_037957365.1 of Torreya grandis. Taxonomy (NCBI): domain Eukaryota; kingdom Viridiplantae; phylum Streptophyta; class Pinopsida; order Cupressales; family Taxaceae; genus Torreya; species Torreya grandis. The sequence goes on from JARHVA010000135.1 coordinate 6,060,832, forward strand.
TTTCTCATGATATTATTTTTTAATTCCTCATTATGTTGTGACACTACAATGTTATGACGTCCAAGTATGAAAATAATGAAGTTGATTTCATTTCATTTTTCCTTTGTAGCATTTTTTTAATAAATTTAATGAACTTAAAAAGTTTTAAAAAATGCAACCTTTTGCTTCTTGAAATTTTATTTGACAATCAAATGACACTTAGGTGAGCATTGAAATGTTTGGGCATATATAAGAGAAAATAAATGTATTTGGAGCAACTTAAAAGATTATTCAGATTAATATAATACTATATTTGATAACTTATGTGGAAATCAGTCCTAGGCACATTAGGATGTTCGAGTCTCCCTCTAATCAGAAACAACGAATCAAAATTATAAGAAAGACCCCAATAAAAGAATCCAAGGGAGCACTAGGTCTCCTAATCAGAAACCACTGTCCAAGAGTACAACAAGGACTCAGCTCTAAGAAGTAATCAGTGATTTAAAATGTATCGGGAACCAATAGAGGAAGAGTAAACACTGCATTTGACTGGTGTGATAACCAATCAAATTTGATTGGACTGGAAACTAGCGTGGACTTAGAAAAGGCCTAGGGCTCAAGAAATTGCTAGAGTCCCCAGGAAACAAACAACTTGATTTTTATTGGATCTATAACTAGCTTGAACACAAAAAGAAGTCCAGATCTTGAGAAAACAACTACTAGATTTTAATAAAATAGAATCTATTATCGACGTAAAAAAACATGAGACCCAGATCTCTGAACTAACTCCTCTAATCCCTTAGATGACCTAACATTCCAACAATAGAATTAAATGCAAGAAAATAAACCCTGTAAAGTCCCTAGCAAGACCCAATAATAACCAAACATCCATCGATTTTAGATGACCATCTTGGAGTGAAGGAACACAAAGTCCAGATTTCTAAAACAACTTTTCTCGTACCCCAAAGGAATCTTACTTTATTAAAAGAAAAATAAAGGAAGCCTACTATCCATGAGTGTCTAGAGCGGGTCCCCAAAAGAATTGTCCAAGAAAACCAACATTTTCCATAAACACCGATGGGCCCCAAATTTTCCAAATGAGACCCAAGCACTGAAATGAGACCAAAAACTAGAATTCGAAATTCAAAATAGGTTATGAGTGAGAAAACCCACCAACCGGTTTCAAGCTTCAACATTCCACTGAGCCCATCAACCCAGGTTCGAGTCTAGCAACTATGAGAATTCTGAAAACATAGCGAACACAGCTCGTCAAAGCACGGGGCATTGAAAATCAGGAGCATCCCACTAAAAGTCAGATCATGATGTAAAACAGACTTCTTTTATCGTTTTCTATTCATGCAAAAACCATCGTGAACAGGACAAAGATCTGGCCCACAGCCTGAGCGGGCTTCCAAACCTTTAAATCAAGAGATCCAAGCCTTTTGATATTAAAAAAAAGACTAGGCCTGGCCCAAGATGTCAGCCTCAAAAACTTTCGAGAAAACATCAAAATAGGTTAATTCTTCAAACAGTACATTTCTAAGATTAGAATCGCCCTTTCGGAAAATACCTCTATATCTGATCTTTATCAGATCAGAGGACCAGCTGTCTGGAAAGTGGGCATTCCTTTGGCTATGTTTTACCAACTCAAAGATGTCTGGAACAGAAAAAGCCTTAAAAAGCACACCAAGATGAGGAAACCGAGTCACCCCTGGTGACCATAAAAGACAAATAGCACTTTTCAAACCCGCAACCCCTGCCAAGGGCTCTCCCATTCCACTTCGAACCATCATCATCACAGAGATTCACCCAAACCAGAGTATTCGAACCAGTACTACTAGGGAACCAGTACGCCTTTCTTTCTGTATCTCCCAACAAATCAAAGTCCAGAACTTTACATAAACCACTGTCAAAAAGCCAGCCCTCCTGACAAGAAGCGCTACCGCTCCCAAACAGCAGATCCTTGAGAACATATTTCAAAAATGCCACCAAAATGAGGCCATGAGAGCCATACCCCCCGGAGCTCCTTACCGGAAAAGACAGTTGTTTCCCAATCATGATCTGAAGCCATCAAGGCTACCGGAATGGCTGTAGCCTTCCTAAAAATTTGGGGCATCTCTCTCTCTCGGATATATGCACTATAAAGATTTATCAATACTTTTTCTAATCTTAGTTTGATATTATTACAATTATAAATCTTTCTCAAACTAACTTGTTAATAGGAAAGGTGGTTAAATACTCAACCTAGATTATTTGCACTAATTTTATATCATAACATGCCCAGTCATAAGCAATGCACTCAAATTGAGAACATGCAAAGCTAAGATGTGCATACACACCTAAATATGTATTCCTTTATTTTAAATTAGCAATTTCATTATTAGATTACAGGGGGTGTAAATGTAGACAATATTTTATGATTATATAACTCATCACTATTGTACACTTGAAAAACATAGACCTTGTCTATTCTTCTCAGTTATTTACCTTTCCCACTTCTACAAGTTTCGTATCTACTCTATATTTTTTCTCCTTTCCCTATATATCTTAGTTTTACTAGTCTTATGTTGATGACCATATCTTCTATCTTACCCAAAATGCTTAAAATGTACTTATCTTCCATCTCTACAAGTTATGAACCTATACATGTGTTAATGCTCCCTAAACACTAACGTCTAGTATAGACAATAACATTGACACTATTCTTTTGCCATGACACAAGTGTTTAGTAACCTAAAGTCATCCAATTTACAAATAAAATGTATCCCAATGATTGGCCTAAGTGATTTAATGTGAGTTAATACTCCAAAGGGGTTGATATAAATACAAGATCAACCCTCATTCATTTTTCACCTTAAAAAAGACCAAAGAGACTTATAAAAAACACTCTATCCTTTATTAAATTGACCAAAATTTCCTTATTTCTATATTAGTCATATGTAAAACACATCTTTAAGTCTAAACTACCAAAGGATCAGCGCAAGATATCGATCTTCCAAGTTATAAGCTAGGTCATTGTTGTACTAGCTTTTCAAGTATTGTAATGTTCACACACAAAACAACACGTAGGGGAGAATTGCATGAGTTTAAGGCCCTCTTCTATAGTTTTCTTAATGTAGGAAGTTACCACTGATGATGAGGTCTTTGGGGTTAGCTCAACACCATGTGCCCACTAACCCATTTTACCCAAGGTCACTATGAAGACGAAGAACTAAGGTTTTACCATTTCACAAGGAGAAATAGTCCATGACCTAGATATAAATGGACCACAGAGAAGGTGAAACAAAACCCAGAAGTATTAAGGTGGTCACATCTAGTTCCAATAGGTATTTCATATAAGACACTTACATTAAACCTAGATAATAACATCCATGTAATTGTCCTAGGATAACATTAGTGTTCATAGTGCCAAATGTGTTTGAGTCATAACCTAATGACTATTCTAGAGTCTCCTTCTAGTTTGTTTTTTGCCTGTTCTAGATATACATCTACATTAGCATCAAAACAAGCTTAAGTACATCACTTCTTTTCTATTTTTATATATAGCATTATAGTTGTAGTTTCTATATTCAAACTATCTCAACATACTAAATTTAGTGTATGCATATATTTTAGATTGGCATCTGATTGGCCTATTATAGATCTGATTATCACCCTTATGTCATTTCATTTTCATATACCCCCTTAATTCAAATATAGGTTTAGTGATAATATCACCTTAGATCGACATTTTGGGTTAAATAATGGGCTTGATTTTCATTTGTGGAGTGTTAGATATGCATGTAACATTAATCATCATGGGGGCTATTAGGGTCAACTTATCCAAATTACACTCCACATTTTTCTATTTATAGGTTTTTAAGAATTGTTATCCCTATTAGGATTTCAACATTGGAAAAGTTGTTTCTAGGCACACTTTCAAAGGTAAAATCTGCACATATTGATGAAGCTTAAGTTGTTTCAAATGATCAAGTCCTAATTTCATATTTTTCATCAAAATCTAGGATTGACCAAATGGGATAGTAGTGGAAGTTGATCCCTTCCTTATTCTATGCTTATGTCATTTTGTTGTTTCAATTCCCAGATCTGAGAACTTACAAATGTTGTGTTAGTTTTCCTATTTCAACCTTTTGTAAGTTAGCATAGTCAAATGTGGGGAAAAAATAGCCAAGTTTATATTTTCAATTCATAGTTAGGCTAATTACAATCATTTACACCTTGACAAATTCAATTATTTACATTCATTTTACTTGTTGAAATGTCATTTAAAACATTCTAATTTACTATATTAAATTCATATTAATTAGGTTAAGTTCACATATTGATCAAAACTTAGATAAAACACTTTCACCCATATTTTATTGATCCATATCCACATATAATGATTTGTTATCTCTTGGTAAATGTATTATATAAATTTGTCTAACATAAAATCACTTATTTTATATTTTTTCCTCTACCTGCCATTCCTACCATAGGTCTTAGAGGAAGAATCCTCCTAATTCTTATCCACATTCATCCTTTCAATGTTAAAAATGTACCTTAAGTGAATGTAAAGGAATTATAAATAGTCAAAACCACACCTCCTTCACTCTATAAATCAAACCTAATTTGACTACAAAGATGAGAAAACCCATATGTAGTGATGAAGGTATGGCTCATACAAATAATGATAGACTCAAAACTTTTAGAGTGTGGCATTGGGGAGGTCTAATCATTAAGTACCATCATATAGTATAATTTTTTAAAATATAACTATCCTTTGCCATGATTTAGCCAAAGCATAATTAGTGATCATAATATTTAGGCTCTAATAATGGTATTTACATTCCCCCTTCACCACCCCTTGGGTATGATTATAATTGGAGAGTTATGTGCGAAGCATCCCATACAAGAATGTCCTAAAAATCCCATAGGAGTGATGGTTTCTAGAAGGTTCTCATTTTTCCAAAGTATCTAATCATTCTAATTCCCCTATTCACTATCCAATCAATGAATTTGTTTCCATCTATTTTAGTGTGTTGAAAATCAATCCTATCAAACTTTGGTAGAATTCAAGTTATTTCTTATATTATAGTCCTGATTATCTATTATTTTACACTTCCTCCTAAGGCTGTGTTGATGATCAATTGTGAGCACCCCTTAGATATGATGGTATTCCATCCTTTAATTATAATAGTTTCAATCCCTTTCAAATGGATATTTTGTTCAAATATATTATTGATATCTAACCCTGCATCAAAATAGAGGGTAAAGAGAGATTCCCCCTCATTATATCAAAATATATCACCACCATCGGGTGCACCTAAATTACCTCTAGAGGCATCATAAAAATTGAGTTTATCCTAACTAAAGTAGAATCCAAAATACAAATTGTTTAGGGATATATTTTTCCACGCAACCAAGACCCATATCAATAGAGAAAGCACTAAACTAACCATGGAACAACATATCTACCTTAGTAAAGAAAGATACATCCCTTAAAACTTGATAATTCACAAGTTCAATAAATATTTTTTATACACACATCCATAGCCATTCCTCTAAATGGTTGGCATTGGTAAAAATCCTTATATTTATTTCTAATAGAATATTACATGAATTGAGAGAATAACCTAGATCTTAAATCATTGATAAGCAATTAAAAATACATTTTTTCTTAAACAATTTTTTGAGATATATTATTTTTTCAAAAAAAAAATTGTTCCCACATTTATTAAGAAATAATCCCCATACCTTCTACATACACAATGAGTTTAGAATAAATGTGATCATGTTTTTATTCATGACACCTACATAACATGCACAAGGAAGTCCTTATGAATGCCCATTTTCTTAAATGGTCCTTTGGTCACAATAAAAGTTTGGAAAGTACCCTAAAGGAAGATATTTTATTTTTGCAATCTTTTAGATTCTAAATAAAATTGGTAGGGAATTTTCTAAGCACCATCCCTTCCTTTTTGAGGATTATTAATATGCAAATTGAATAAAAACCTTCCAATATTAAAGATTCATCTACTTGATATTAAGATATCAAAGTGTTTCCAAATCTAGTAATCAATACTTGTGTTTCCTATTTATTCAATATTTTTGGATAGTTCAAGTATTTTCATGAATTTTCATTAGTTGATTCCTTCCAATTATTTAATACCTTACTACCATAATGATTTATTTTATTATCTAAAATATACCTTAATACTTATAAATTAACTAAAGCTTGGTCCATAAAATGCCTTCATACATAGAAATCAACCAAGGCTTGAGATCTTATGTACCCATCTTTCTAGAAAAGGTATGCTCTCCCCATTTTTAATCTTCCATCTGAAAAAAACGAGAATATAATTCCAATAATATTAAATAAAAATTCATATAATCAATCCTTTAAAAATCAATATTTTAGTGAACAATTAAACCACCCATTATGAATCCAATTACTTGTAATGTAATATTCTACCCCATAGCATTTCTTTGTTTGAACAGATTCCTTAAAACAATTTAGAGTCTAATTCTTTGTTTGTCCTATAAATCCACCTTAGACCAAGCCACCCCCACTCTTTTGGTGTACAAAGTTTGTCCCTTTAAACCTAACTCATTCTCTTATTTTATTTTTACCCACTCCAAATAAAGTTTGAGGCAGTTTCATTATTCTATATAAAATATTTCTAGGTGCTTTGAAAATTGACATTATTTAGGTGTTAATTACTATGAGAGTCTATTGTATTTGTTAAGCTTTACCTTCTAGGGATATCCATTTCCCTTTCCAAGACATAAGGTGTTTTTTGATTCTGTGAATCATAGGTTTCCATGTGTTCATGGTACATTTCCATGCAAACAAAAATATTCATAGATAATATCTTGGAAGGGAGCTTTTGTCAAATAAAAAATTATATTTAACTTATGCATTTATCAATGGATTCATATTCATGAGAAAAAAATATGGGAATTGAGAGGGTTAACGTTTTGACCAGCAGTTGTCTCATAACTTTTTTAATTTTTTGAAAGCATTGTAACCTTTTTCTTAGAAGACTGTTTTAATAGAACATTCACATCAACAAATTGTAAGTTTGATATGTTACCTATATTGAAACTAGTGGTTAATCCTTTCACTTTCCCTTCTACAACAACATATTTGATGGATCTACTAAGGGCCCAAATTTAAAATATGACAAGGTAGGAGGTAAGAGGACATGCCTAGCTATTTCCCCTAGAGGATTCAAAGAAACCACTTGGTGCATAATTGATCAAAAATGAAAAAGGAAGTGATTGAGCTGCAATTTCATAACCAATTTCTCCAATCTTGAATGAACTCAAATTTATCTATTATTTGGTCAAAAAATTACCAATTAACTCTATCATAAATTTTTACCATATCCATTTTTTTAAACATACAAAGATCTATTTGTATGATTTATGGAATGGATTACCTTATGCACTACCACTATCCTGTCCCCAAAAAAAATCTACCAAACATGAAGCCCTCTTGTTCATTTGAAAGCATATCCTCCAAGCATTGCTTCAAGTGGTTATCCATGACCGTTGTCACAAAATTGTAGATTGAGTTACATAAGGACATAGGTCGAAATGCATCAAAGTAGAGGCGGTGTTATTTCATTCTATAAATACATTATTCCTTCACCTATTCTCTTCAGCTACCCCAATCACTTCAGACCCCATATAGTCCCAGAAGTGTTAATAGAGAATACCTTGAAATCCCCCTGGTCGAGGGGATTTTTCTTCATCTCAATATAAAGACTACTTGTTTATCATCTTGTGCTGAAACAGAGGTCATCAACATTTGATTCATCTATTTAATAATGATTTGACCAATTAAATGGTGCGACCATGTTTGAGCTATTGATTTGTGCCACCGATACCAAGTAGAAAGGAGCTATAAAAATAAACTACTTCATCTTTGATGCCTATTAGTTCTTCCAAATACACATCTTCTGGCATTATTATTTTGTCAATTCTATTCATCTTCCTGTGAATCACACCAGGGATAGATAAAAATATTGTTTTTTTTCCACCTTCTTTGAGAAGACTGATATTCGATTTCTGTTTCTCGATGGTTTCTTCCTCCCTCAAAATCTTGTGTTGCTCAATTAATCGGATTATTTCCATACCATCAAAATATTCATCCGACACACCAAATCTTGTGTTGCTCAGTTAATAGAATTATTTCAAAGAGGTTCCACATTGACAAAATTTAGACAATCAATCAAAAACGAATCTGATTAGTAGAATTCAGATAAATTAAATTCGGATGAAATACATGGTAAACTAATCTTTTAAGTTTTCCCAAAAATCAAGAAAGCAAAAATATCAGATTACATTTAGATGCTAACGCCATCATCATAGATAGAAGTAATATTACTGCTCATCAGATAATGATGGGCAGATCATTTGAATTCAGAAATATATACTGTTAAAAGTTTGGGGGAGGGGAATACCTATGTGGAAACTCGATAGCCTGCACATCCATCACATTATTCCCTTTTGCTGCTTCCTCTCCTCCTCGTCGAAACAAGACATAATAGGGCTGGCGGATGGTGAATGTTCGATTCTGGGTGCCATCATCTACAAAAGAAAGATTCGAGAAGCCCTGCGCATTGTGGAAATGGTTGGTTGGATGAAGAAGGTCCATCATCAAGAACGCGCAGGGCTTCCAAAATCTTTCTTTCGGTAGACGTTGTGAATCCAGACGTCAGGTGATAGACATATGAAGTCCAATACCGAGTGCAACAAGAAAAATATACGCCAGCAATAATAATCTTTAAATCTTCCCTGCCATTTTGCAAGAAGCAGCTGAAACCAATTCTGCCATGCCATCTTTATAACCAGAAAAGAATCATAATTTTGACTTAAAACACTAGATAATATGCAACCATAACAAGAATATGAAATAAAAAGAAATGGGGTCGTGTAGAACATGCCTGAGTTGATCTGGAAAGAAACGAAGCAGAGCTATGAGAAGAGAGAAATGAAATGGAGAGACTTCTTCCTTTGTGGTGGTAGGTGGACTTATATAACAGTTCAGTTTGGAGGTAGGAAACGGAACTTTCTTTCAACAATGTAAAGTCATTAGAGAGGTAGCTCATGTTGCCAAATATCATTTTCCATAAATCATTTTGAAACTCATGTTGCCAAATATCATTTTTCACAAATTATTTTGAAGCTCATGTTGCCAAATATCATTTTCCATAAATCCTTTGGAAGTTCATGTTGCCAAATATCTTTTTCCTTAGATTATAATAGTTTTTTTTATTTTTTATTTGAGGTGGGTTGAAAACATATGTCAAATGCTACAACACTTGGGATCTTTAATGAATGGGTGAATGGATCAACTATCCTTTTTTCTAGTTGTGCACTAAGGGCTTAATTATGATGACCATACGTTATCGATGGTGGACATTCATTGGGGATGTTTTGGTCTAGTAGATGATCATTGGTGGTACACTAGTAGATATGGGATGTTGCAATGTTTAATGTCATTAATATTTTATTGGTGGATGACAATTTTACATTAATTTATGTTTATAGATGTAAAGTACAAATTGTGAGAGGAATTTTATTGATGGATCGATTTTGTCCATCGATAAAACCTTATTGTCTAGGAAGCATCTTCAAAAAATGATAAATTTATTTGTGCCTATGAATGTATTGTTTTTATTTTGGTTTTGTGTGGAGAAAGTATCCTTTGCTCTCTTTTGTGTGGGTGATAAAGAGATGTTGGTATGTTTTTCCATGTTTTTTGGGTTCTCACCCACACTATTATAAATTCTCACAACTTTGAGTTTAAATTTCATAGAATATTGATAAAATAAATACAAGTAGCCATCCATTAAAAAAATCAACATTTTTTATATACTTCAAAGTTTGGCTATGTATAATTTTTTTATTTTTTATTTAAAACAATTTCCATTCCCTAAGATTTTATTAGTTTGCAATAAAACAAAATAGTTGTATATTTAAAATTCAACCCAAAAAAGAAGAGTTGTTTTAAACAACCTTCACCTTTTTATAATAAAATTTAGAGTGTAGCATGACCAAGAAGTTCAACATAATGTGTGGTCATGGTATAATCAAGAATACTTTATAAAATCAAATTTTAATGAGATTGACTTTTTAAAACAATTTTTTATGCATAAATTGCAATTATTTATTTCCATCAAATCATGTCTCTTTAAGGTATTTAGTCAAGCACATTATGTCATGCTTATGATATATTCGAGACTGTTTGGTCATGTCAAAGAACTTGTGAGCATCCTTTCAAAACCTTATTTTTCATGTCCTAGAATTATTAGACTACATGAAATCATGTTTCTTTGAGACATTTTTTCAACCCTTTTTTCCCCATTTGAGACATTTTAAAATAGTTTTACTTCCTTCTAAATGCCTTCACATTTTGCATACATGGTATTGGAGGCATTTATAACTATAGAATTTGATATAAATTTGGTTCTACAAGGCATTTAGTATTTTTGTTTTCATGCCATAAAATTATGTTATGTCTGATAATAAATTTTAGAGTTTCCTTAATGAAACTAGTATGTCAAAGAAGTTTAACCATAATAGATGGTTTAGATATATTCAAGAACCTTCCTACTCCTACATAGTCAAAGAGTTTGATAATACTCTTTCAAAGTCCTTTTTTTCTCAATATAAAATTATTACATTCCATGAAATCATATCACTTTGACACATTTAATCAACCAATTTTTTTCAAGTTCAAGGTAAGTGCAAGAATACATTTTATCAAGTTAAATAATGTCCTTTCAAAACCCTTTTTTTCAATGTCTTTCAAATTATTTAAGATGGCTTTTCAAATAATTTTTCTACCTTTTACATGCTTTCACATTTTACATACATGTCATTGAAGGTATTTTTAATTATAGAATCTAAAATAAATACAATTTCAATTATGCTTCGATGTATAATCTATTCTTTATGTGTACTAAAATTATCATATCCTAAGAGCCATGCATAATTTCTAAATTACATAATATGGAGAAAAAAAGATCCACATGTTTTTTTATTACTCTATAATAGATATTAATGGAAACTAATTAAACAAGAAATCATCATCATCATCATCATCATCATCATCATCATCGGTACAAAATAATTTTGTAGAGCATATTGATTTGGACTCGTATCTTGTTAAACTTGTATAGTTCTTTATAATTATAAATATGTAATTTTCATTTTATTTCTTATATATTATTATTTTTGTTAATGTTATTTTGTTTTTTCAATGTCATTTTTTGTATTTCTTAATTTATTGTGTATATTATTTAGTGAGCATAACTACTATAATCATTTTTCTAGACGGTATATCAAAGTATGCAATAGTTATATTTATAGAGTAAGAGAAACATATGGAAAGTATCTCCATGTTAATAGTATTATATCTATTTTTTATTTTTGTAGACACATTAATATATTATTAGACACTTCACAATGTCAATTGTGGTTGATATTTACCATACATGACTTATGTGTACACAAATAGCTCTTGTTCAGACTCCTCATCCATTCATATATTTATAGGTTTGAACTTCTTGATTTTGTCATTCACCCACATGAATTTCATAGTCAGTGCCTAATTTTATTGTTATCCTAATTGTAGTTCCTATTGATCATCATATCACTATTTTTGTTCCTCAAATGCCTCTAGTTTTAGTTAGATGAATGTAACTACTCATTTTTTCCACCTATATTGGATCTTCTTTTTGCCTTGTAATGATATGTTTACTAAATTTAAATCATTCATATTTTCTATCTCATATGTTTCAAATTTAAATGGAGTGATATGTTACCTAAAGAGTAATCTATTTAAAAATATGAGGCCTAATCCTAAAATGATGGAGTGAGAATTTATATAAGACCTATCAAAATTATAGATATCCCTTGCACATTGAGAGTAAGAACCCTATTATATTAAAATCATAAAATAGTCAAAGGATCATGCCTAAATGATGTTTTAAGTACCTAAATCCAAGTTAAGTTTTCATATTATCAAGTGTCAAAAGCCAAATAATAGATTGCATTGATACTAGTGAATCACTATTGCACACATACACCTAAGTGGGAGAAATAAATATGATTTGATTCCTCTTCACAATATTGGAAACATAGGAAACACTTAACTTCTCATTGATGAATGGTTTTAGTTAGCACAACTCAACATTTTGACCCCTTTCAAAGATAAACTTAGTGTTTAAATTAGAGCTAGGATTTTAAGGTGAAGGAGACATAATTTTTGACTTACACACAATAGTGAACCTTTTCATGTAAAAAGGGTTTATATGTAGATGTAATGATGTTTTTTGGAACAAATGAGAACATATCAAAATTAAATTTATAGAAGAGCTAATATTCATTTAGTTACAATAAGAATCTATGTTATACCAAATCCATATACATAGGTCAAAAAATATAGTTTCGAGATTTGAGTGGCTCTAGATCCTGTTTTAGTCCTTCTTGATACCTATACATAGACTCATACCTTAACAAAATAGTAACAAGATAAGTACCCTAATATTATTATTCACTTCCATAAATAGTAAATTACAATTAATTATTTTGTTTTGCATTCAAATATGAATAATCTATATATAATTTATAAAATCTTAATATTCATAGGTTTATGCTTGTTTATAATATTAATTCAAAATAAGTTACAACATATTGGTAAACCCAATCCTTATCTTTGTTAGGTTGTTCACATTATTAATATTTAATAGTTGTTAGTTAAATGTAAATATTATTATCTTAATACTATTACGTATATAGGTTGGGGGCATATTTATAGATATTTTTAGTTAGATAGTGAGTTATTATAGGGATTGATGAAATCTTATTTATATGATATACATGTCCTATATAACTGTGTAATCATCTAAATGTAAAATGAATAGTGAGATTATTATTTTACTATATTTTAATTTATTCTCTATTGTCTATTGTTCTCTAAATTGTACAAACTCTTATCTTCCCCAATATTTGGTATCAAAGTAGATATGGGTTAGATTAAAGATTTACACCCATGTGAAGATCCTTTATCATCCATATGCCTGATAAAATTTTGATGAAACTGACATCTATGAGTCTATTGGTGTAGTTAGGTGTGCGCTACACTATTACATTCTTGAACAATTCATTCTATCAAATCCTCCACATTACATTGATAGCATAGGTTTATTTATTCCTATGTATTAGGATGGGAAGCTGTAGCCAAATATGTATAACAACAGAAGCCATCAAGTCATTTTCACTATTCATCTTCCATCTTGGCACCTAGATTCATCCACTCTTATGTTCTATACTTCCAATCAAATTCATCTTAGGTTTAGATCTTCTTGTTGGTCACTCCTAAATTCAACATTCAAGCCATAATCACATCCATGGTAGATATGAACATATTCCATATTTGATCAGTTGTAAGTTCATAAACATCAAAGTCATATTAAAAAACAAATATGTATGCGTCTCGTTCCACTTTTCATAAATTTGTTTTCAAGATCCATGCTTGATTCAACTTTGTCCCTAATCATTTTTATCTGGAAACCTATTTTGGATGCATTTGGGAGTATTAATCAACCTGCACAACATTTAACCATGTAGATCCTCATGAAAGTAGTGTTACTTGTAAATTAGTTCGATCGCAGCCCTGCATTCAATTCTTCACCAATGCTTCTAACAAAATATGTCAGTTAAATAGTGTTTGTCTATCTTGTTAGTTTAAAATAAGTATAGATAATTGTTTATAAGTTTATTAAAATAGGTCAACCATATGTCCTAGTTTTTTGGTTTATTTAAATGTCAAATATTAAAAATCCAAAAGATTATTTAGGTCTTTTCATCATTTTAGTGTAATTATCATTATCAAAATAGTTTTATTTTCATTTTTAAAAGTTCCTTAATAGTGGTTTCATAGTTAAAAGTTGAGTCATATTTTGTGAAGGATGCATTCTTGGTGTAAACCGACGCCCTATTTTGGTCTAGGGTCATAATGGATATTCCATTAGAAATTTTTATTGGGCTAGATTTCCACACATGGAAAGTCAAAATTTATATGCAATTAATGAACAAAAAAATTATGAAATATAATTAATGGAAATGAAATATCACCCATAAATGCATCAAAGTTAGTAGAATGGAAAAATAGGGATGATAAAATCAAATCCATTATTGGACTACCTATTTGTTACTCTGAGTTGCATTATGTAAATGTTAAAAATTCATCAAATATAATGTGGGAAAATATGAACAAACTATTTGGAGTAAAATTAGTCAATGCAAATTTTTCCTTAAAACTCCAGTTATTTATATTCAGAATGAATTATGGGGTCACCATGTCTAGTCACATTAATAAACTAAGATCTCTTTTGAGATGGATAGTAGAAATGAAAGCTATAGTATAAGATGAAGATGTGAAATCCATATTTTTCAATATATTTCCTTCTAAATATAGCATTATTATTTTCAGTCTTGGACATATGCCTTCATAATCACTAGAAGATATGATTTTAGCTCTTCTAGCTAAAGAAAGGACTAAAGATGATATAGAAGAAATTGTACTTTAAAAAGAATCACAAAACTCTCTCCAAAAACAAGGAGAAAATTGATTGCTTCTGATTTAATAAAAAGGGGCATACATCTTCATATTATATAATTCAAGATAAATACTTGATCAATATAAAACTTAAAATAAATGAAGCCAATTTATCCTTGAATAAGAATCAAAGACTAAGGATGAATTAATAAATTATAACAATGGCTATGCCTCTAAAGATATTCTATTATAAGTAAATATTGTTGGAGGTTAGAGGTAACAGAGGAAGGAGGTTTCATATCCTTTCTTTAGCCACTAGCAATGGGGCCACTTCTTTTTTAGTGGTGTATTTTATTTTTAGTTGTGTGTGAATAAGAATATATGATGTATTCATTTTCACATTTGTAATAAGTGAACTTAAAATCCTCTATATCTTCTATGAATGTGTGATAGTGAAGAGAGTTAATAATTGTACTGCACATAATGATGCAATTTGTGGTAAGCCACTTGTAAAACCATTATTTATGGTTTTTGGTAATGTGTGTGTGTGTGTGTGTGTGTGTGTGTGTGTGTGTGTGTGTGTGTGTGTGTGTGTGTGTGTGTGTGTGTGTGTGTGTGTGTGTGTGTGTGTGTGAAATAATCCAATGTGTTAATTATATGTGAAATAATTTTAAGACTAAAATCAATAATGAGAAATATTTAACCCTTTTTAATAATTCATATTGTTTAAATATCTAATCCATGTTGTTTTTCATTTACTACTAGATGCCAAATATAATGTATTACTACTTTTGTTCCTCCTCCCCATATATCTCAATGTTGTGATACATACCATCCCATATCAATTATTTTTCAAAGGTTTATATTGGATGTTAATGTCCATGTTATCACTACATAATAAATTGAGTACCCAATAGTGTGTAGTATAATGGATGTATTTAAAATGTTTCTCCTCCTCCCCATCCACCTCCCATCAATCCAACTAGTAAAATCAAGGGTAAAATATCATTTATTAGATAAATAATACTCATGATATGATTTCTATCCTTGAACTACTAAATAGGTCAATCCTCTACAAGGATATCCTATATGACACATTGCATGATACAAATTTACTAAATGATATAGAACCAATATTATTTCCCTCCATTTTGATTGCATTATAAAGTGGCAAATAGATTATTTACTTTGGAACTGGATATTTTCCTACCAAAAATGTAATAAAACAAAATATTCTAATAATAATTGAATCATAAGTAATAAATAATGCAGTCAAGAAGGTATTAATAGATAAGGTTTTAAGTTTGAACATATATAACATATCATTATTATAAACATTGGATGTCAATATAGACACTATTAGAAAACTACATGATAAAATAAGAGGATATGCCAATGTTCCTCATCGGGTACTTGGAATAATACATTGGATATGATAGTAGGACCCAATACTTTGAATACCATGTTTCAATTCATGCCTAATCGTCTACACTATAACTTACTATTTTTTCTACCATGGATACATGTTATGGAATAAATAACATATAAAATACACATATGCTTGAAATTCATGCATAGAGGACATTATTATACATCCAATTCAAATAATGGTACCTTCAAATATTTTAAAACAATGTACATTAATAATTAATATATTTTGAAATCATATTTTATTCATTTTTTCATAGTTTCCACATCATAGATTATCTTTACAGATAGAATCCATACATATTATAGACACATAATATTTTTCACTTTATCTTTTACTTGTGATTTTTCTTGTAGTTGCTTGTAGATGAATCAATATCCTTGAGTGCTTGGATTAAAGGGTGTATTGAGAATGGGGAGGGAAAGGATCATAATGATTTACAATAGACTTTGTTATTTTATCATGATTACATAATTTCTACAATCATTTTGAGCTCCTCTAAGTGTCTATTTACTTACATCTAATGTATGTCTCTCGTCTAGATTTTCTAGCTTCTCTATATGTTATGATATGGATCTAGTTTATACCATACATTTTTTTCATTCACCTTTCCTATACTATATAATCTATTCTAATATAGTTCTAAGCTTTTCTTCTAGTATTTTTAGTTTATATGCCCAACCGATATAATTTTGTGTCAGTTGGTATATTTTAATTGTATTGATAAATTTGATACCATTGGCTTAGTGTTTAGGGTTGGTTTTATGTGTTGGATTAGTATATATATAAGGGTCATATTTCATTCATATCATATCATATACCATTTATTATATTTAAGTTTTCTCACACTTCTTACCTAAGTACATTTCAAAGAAGTAATTGCTTAGAACCTTATCTTGAGGAGTATTGTATTATGGTGTCATTGAAGCTCAATAAGAGGAGTCGCTGGGAGTCCCTCATTTAGGATATATTATGTATTCAACCACCAATTTTAGGTCTTCAATATACAAAATTATCTTTCAAATCTCCACTTGAGCCAAGGGAGACACTAAAATGTTGATAAGTCCATATATGGTAACTATATTCTATACATATAATATTTCACTTATTTACATAGTAGAATAGATGTTTCATGTTACTGTGTGAATGATGTATGTGTATCTTTGTTTAATCCTTTTCCACACCAAATAAACTAGGGTATCTATAATATTCCTTAGATTTTGTATAAATCACTTTAGGTTTCCTATATCTCCATTTGGTTGAATAAGGAACATTAATCCTTTGCAATAATTTCAACCTATCCTTAGTTTAGTTTATTATTATAGACACTATAAAACCATACACTATAGATCCATATGTCACATTAACCTTAAACCACCCTTGGCCCCTTTTAGATTAGAATATTTCTTAAACACCCCCTTTTAGCCATTTACCCCTTTAGCTAATTTAATTATTTAATTAAATTTGTTAAACCTATTTCAACCCCACTCACCCAAACCCATGGCTAGTTGGTTGATACCTAGACTAAAGACCATTTCTACCCTGATAAATAATGACCCTAACCTCCTAGACTTATTATTCATGCATCCCCATGTTTCCTTTATTACCCTTAGATCACTTCTTAATGACTTAACTGCTAGTCACTAGTGGAATTGGCTAAATTTAGCCAATTTTGACTATGTCCCCTCGACTGATGATGGTTGAATAGGACCATTAGTGGTTACTTAACTTCTAAATCAAGAGTACATGATTGAAGGAGTCAACTACAACTCACTCATTGATTATTAGTTGTTTAATTTTATTCTATTATTGACATGATCAATGCATGTTAGACTATTTTTTAAACTCATTTATTTCAACACTCTTTTGCTCTATATTAAGAGATGAATAAGAGGTTGAATGGAGAGAGGAGGAATTCTAGTGTGGGAGATTTTGAAGCCTAGATGAATCCAAAATTTTCCTAGTTGAACCAAAACTAGACAAAGACCAAAGAGGAACTTCTAACACCTCAACACTAAAAAAATTCTTTAACTATTGCTCTGCCCATGTAGCTCTAGATTCCCAAATTGCTCCTTTTTAGCTTCAAGACTTCTTCAGGCCATCAAACACCAAAGCTAAGTATTATGCACTAGTTTTTAGTTAAGTTATTTGGTTTCATTATCTTATAGCCTATACCTAATTATAACCTCTCCCCACAACCTCTCTGGTGTTGAAGTTCTATAACTCCAAACACCCTTCTCTCTACCAAGTACCCTCTGACTACTCTCAACTATATGTAATGCCAAATCCTTGAGATTTCTACCTTTTAGACCTTAAATATACTCTCATAACCCTTAACCAACCCTAAAACAACCTAAAAAAACCCTTTTTAACTTACCCACAATCCTTTCTTCACCCAAATTTGAGACTATCAAACCCACAGTGACCAATGATGATCATCTATTGACTGATGATGGTCATACCCTAACCACCAATGGTCACTTTGTAACCTATTTCATAAAAAAAAAAAAAAAAAAAAAAAAAAAAAAAAACAAGCTTAAAACACTTACCCACCTCAATCAAAAACTTCGTTTGTTAACCTCTGTCACTTTATAGAGCCATTAGTAATAACCTAAACCACACCTTGATAGTTTAGCATTTATTTTAATGTTATTTTTATAAAATGCATTATTTATTAAAAAGTATTTATTCATTTTGATTAATTAATTTCATTATGTTATGCAGTATTTCTTATCATAAAATTTCTTAACATTAACTTGTCTAAAAGGTGGATTGATAGCCTTCAAATAAGTCATGTACTTCTTGGATCTAGCTTGCTAGGAAATTCACCCTCCTATCTGACTAATCAGCCATTTTCTAGTGTCTTTCTTATCTATAGGTCATCCTTCCCAAACAACGAGGAGTATCTACAACTGCCTGGATCATGGAGAATAAACCAAATCTAGGTTCTACTAACCTCACCCTTCTTTTAATTTTTACATCTTTCTTCTCAGAAAATAAAAGAAGAATTTTAGTGAAACATTCTGACATGCCCAATGGGACCTTTGATTCATTTCTTGGGTTCATAGTTTGCATCTAGGTAATTTTTATTCTTTTTTATGATCCTTTACATGAAATCAAAAAAAATGGGCTTAAAATTAACCTTTCTTACATTGTTTGCTAGCATAATTAGATCACATAGATTAATCAATCAAGTAAGTAATCATATCCTCATTTACACACATAGACCAGACCACTTACATCAAACACTTGACATAAGTCCCAACTAGGGTTTCATCTCCTATTGGTAACCTTCACCCATTATCTATCCCACTTGGATGTCATACCTAGGGGAGAAACCAAAACTTAGTTCTCTAATTGAGTATAATCTTTGGCATTTGGTATATCTTAGCTAATCATCTGACACCCTTATCATTGTGATGTGTGAAGTGAGGGCGTAGGCCCCAATATCAATCCATGTATCATTTCCAATATAGAAAATTTTGAGCACCTAAACTACTTGAAACCATCTGTATATTTCATATATAGTACCCTTTTCAAAACCAAAGTTGAGTCACACTTTTGAAAACTTAAGGCATAATCCACAAGAGTGATAAAAAGAACCTTAGGATTTAATGTGCTTTAGTGTGTGTTTTATCTTATTTAACCTTTTTCTTGTCTTCTCTATGTTTGATTTGTGAGGAATCTAACCCCCCTTGAAAATTTTTCATCATTTTTCCTTCATCCACCTCATCTCCTTTGCCTTATTCAATGGGGAACCCTCCTATATTTTTTTCAAGAGATCCTAACTTTGTTAAACTCTTAAAAGATAACCCTATTGACTTAAGGTTTTACCTTACATCATGATCCACTTGCACTACCAACCTCACCTACAACAAAGTTAACCTCACCTACAACCAATCTAACTTTACCTGCAATCAACCTAACCTCATCTACAACCAACCAAAAATTTGTCATCAACCATTTGATCATCATCATAATCAACCAACAACCTTTCAACACCCATTTCACCATTATCATAACCCACCTTAACCTCAACTACCTCAACCTCATAAAATTTTTGATTACCTACCCCAACCATCATATCAACTACCTCAACCTTATCAAATATTTGATTACCCACCCTAACCATCATATAAACTACCTAAAGCCCCTTTGTGGCAACCCTCTTTATCTCAAAACTAATACTTGTTCTATCCTCTCAACCATCAACCAAACTTTTTAAACAAACCTACCTTATCAAACTTATCAACCTTACCAAAACAAGCTACCTTATCAACCTTCTCAAACTTTTTAAACCAACCAACCTCATCAAATCAAATTAGCGACTACCAACCTACCTTAACAAGCTTATCAACCTTATCAAATCAAACAAAAAAATATCAATCAACCTTCTAAAACATTTAATTTCTATCAAACCTACCTAAATTACAAAATCAACCTACCTTAATAGCCTTACCCAACCTCTCAAACCAACCCACATTATCAACCTTACCCAACTTATCAAAAAACCCCACCTTATCAACCTTATCTAACCTATAAAACCTACCCAACCTATAAATTCAATCAAATTCATTTAACCAACCAACTTCATCAAAACAACCAATTAGTTCACAACCTCAAGATCCATTGGTGCACCCTCTTCCTAGGTAGTATACCCTATTGGGGGAATCATATGTCTCAATCCTCGACAAACTCTTGGAGGATTATATCTTTATACTTTCTCAAATCAAACCAATCAATAGATCTCTTCTAAAACCATTTTAGTTTATAGATAATGAGTTTTGTATGTATTATCGCATAAATGGATGTGTGGTAGATAGATGTCAATATTTTAATATGATCATCCAAAACGTTATCAATCAAAAGGAGGCCCCAAAGGATAGTCTTCATGTTCCCTCTAACCTAGCCTTGAATTTATTCAAGCAGTCTTTCCTTAAACCTCTTCCTACACCCATTATTTTGGAAACCCATAATCAAATCCCTCAACACAATGAGGCCCTTTAATTATATTTGGTCCTTAGTGAGCCTATAACTATGGAAACTATAATCGAAACCCCAACTAATCCAATTGTTGACTAAGTGTAACCTTTTTAACTTCATTTTGAAATCATCACTAAGGAAGAGTCAACCTTAACCCAACCACTTATTAACCAAGTAGAACCTTCTCAATTTTCCTTCAAAACTACAATTAAGGAATTAAACCTACCTCTTCCACTTCCCTTTTTAGTGGATCAACATCCAATGAAATTGCCTCTTCCACTTCCCCCTTTAGTGGATCAACCTCCAACCAAATTACCTCTTCCACTTCCTCTTTTAGTGGATAAACCTTTAACCAACCCACCTCTTCCACTTCTCCTTTTAGTGGATCAACCTCAAACCAACCTCCCTCTTCCTTTTACTCAAAAGGTGGAATCACCCCCAACAACCATACCTATTCCACCTACCATTTTTGTAGAACAAATAAATTCTACCTTACCCTTCCAATTCCTATTTTAGTGGAGCAAACCTCAACCCAACCCAAACTACCTCTTTCACCTACCCTTTTAGTGAAGCCAACCCAAAATCAAAACACCTCACCTATAACTAATCTAACCTTGCCTCAAACCAACCCAAACTCAACTAAAATTGAACCCATCCAATTATTCTATAATCTGCTCATTTTCATCTACCTAATAACATTGTCTTTGATTCGATTCCCTTTAGAACATGGTCAAATCTTTGTCATCATACCTTACCAAACAAACCAAACAAATAAGCAAACCCAAACAACAACTGAATCAACCACGCATCTTACCTCCCTCAACCAATCAAACCAACCTCTAAACTAAATCAATCAACAAAAATCAACCCACCTTTCAACCCATCCATCACCAACTTATCTATCAACCCAAACCAAAATCAATCCATAATTTGATATTTCTTGAGTCTCAGCCACCTTTTTATCTAATTTACCCACACCTTACCTAAGCTCCCTCATTGGGAAAACCAAACATCCTTGTCCAACATATCTTTATTCTATAATGGTGTACCAACATCATTTATAGAACCTAAACTTACCCAAATCTGACCCAACAACATTTCCCTCACCATAGCACCATCAGAGAAATCCCACCTGAACCACTAACTATAACTTAAACTTTGCACCAACTAATGACTAACAAATAATAAACCTTTGGAGGCAAATGAATTCATCTTCATCCCCCAAAATCTTATTTATTGACCAACATCCTCATATGGGAGTCTTTTCCCACCACACCATATATGGAAAAATTAACTATGGGAACTCTCCTTCCAAAAATCTTTGACCATTTGTCATTTTATAACCTCACCTACAACAAGCTTCACCTAAAACTTCTCCCAAAACTTTTCCCTAAACCCAACCTCACCTTGCCTAGCTTAACACCAACCTAAGACCAAAACCAACCCTTGGCACTTATGCCTCAAGCTTACCTAGCCTAGCCTATCATGCAACCAATCTTCAACCTACCTTGACCTTACCCAACCTTTGACTAAAGCCTTAATAAATATTCAACATCAACCCCACCTTTAAAACTCTTTTAACTTTCAAATCCAATTACTGCTAATCTCTAGATAGCCATCATCGATCAACCCCTAACTACCATCAATTTTTTTCATAACAAGAACTTTTCCCAAAACCTTTCCTAAACCTACCTAAAAATCCAACCCAAACCAACCCAAAGCGACACCTAAACCTACCTAACCAAACCATAAACCAACCACCATTTCAATCCAACTAAAGTCTAGCAACCATTACCTAACTAACTTTATGGAGACAAATGGAAACATTTTATTTCATTTTGCCTACTTAACCATCATCACTCCAAGATATTTTCCACATCTAATCTAGTGTCAAAAAGTAACTAGAGGAAATCTTCACTCTTGATTGGCTCAAACCATTTACATGTAAGTGTGGATCTGTGGCATATCAGAAATTAAACTCCTCAATGCTTTGTATTCATGTCTCATTATTATTTTTAACTAATTTCTTAGTCATCTTGTGTATAACTTAAGTTCATACCTTATTTTCAACCACCTCCATCTCATTATTTTAAGGACAACCAATTAAAATAGGATCATGTGATTATCCATCACAACCTTAGCCTGATCTTAAGCAAGGGTACCATAGCTCTACCTATGGCATAATTCTCATGGACACTTTTCATCCCTTATAGAATAAATCCCCATGGTCATTATCACTTAAACCTCTTTCACGTATCATTCACCTTCTTGTGATTTGGTTTTGCCTCTATAAAGGAAACCTTTAAGCTTATATAGACTAGTCCATGTCTAAACCATCATAACATTAAATTTGGAATTCCAAATATCACTTGGGTCACAAATATCTAGCATGTAGACTGCTCCCTTGAAGGATAGCTACCCAAAAATACCAAAAAATTGCTTAAAAAGGTATATTAATCCATTGAATGATAACTATCACACATAAAAAAATCCAAAGATTAGACCACTTCCTTGAAGGATGGATAAACTAAACATTTGTTAAGAAATTAATCACTTGGAAGCTTCCCACATTGATTAGCTTCCCAAAACCCATCAAATACAAAACATCAAAAGACCCAAAGTACAAATTCAAAAACAAAGCAATACCAAAGAAATATTTCATTCAATTTCACACACCATTTGTAGATTTCCTACCTTGATTATTTTACACCAAACTTAGAGCATTGGCTTGTCTATAATAGTTCCTAGGTCATCTATAGAAGGTTTAAACCATCCCCACAAGAAGGTTACACTATCATTCATCAACCTACCATTCATCTCTACCTTTTACCCACTACCAAATCAAGGGCTTTTGAGCTTACTTGACACTACGTGATCAAGATACTTATTTTAGCCAATGAACTAACACCAATGCAATGCATGAAAGGTGCTTATGTTCTTAAGGCTGTCCATCTTACCATTATGGTATTTTTCAATAGGATCATTTATTCTCCTCCTTCTGCTCTCATGACCACTTATTAAGGCATATGTCTTCCATATTTGAGTTATTGAAACCCCAACAACCAAATTTGCACCCTTTCACCAAGAAATGGTTCCCCCTTTACCTAAACTAAGTGGTACATCAAATTGGGGTAGCCAATTTGAACACCAAGCAACCAAACTTTTTTAAACAACAAAACATTACCACAACCATACACTTATTGGAGAGCACCTTATTTTCCATCAACCAAACCAATTAACCTCAACTTTATCATTTTAGCCCACCTTTCACACTTTTTGTGACCAAACTTTGGCTTGGTCATTTTGATTACATATCTACCTTTTCATTCTTGACAACTATATGCTACATTTTATGCCCAACCATTTAGGTACCTTAGAGTATGACCCTTTGCAGTCCTGACACCTATAACCATTTTGTCTTCTCAGGATCACATCTTACTTTGAGATACTTATGAATACATAGACCTTACCTAGGAGACTTGATTTTATAGGAGTAACCCATATCAACTATGCCTAATGTTGTGGCTTGGTTACCTTATCACTTGTCCTTATAATACTAACCCTTATTTTATGAACTACCTCAATTATGGTAATTTAGTCTATGCATGATCTAGGATATCATACTTAGTCATATTTTTTGCACCTATTCACACATAAATTCCCAACAAACTAAATCAACCTTGTCACCCACTTATCTAACTTATCAAACCTGTGACTTGTTTCATTTTCTTAGGCTCACCTAGTTTTTGGACCCCTAATAACATGGAAACCTTTTTCATGATAACTTGAGTTTATAATTGAACCCATATTCAATACACCTAAATTTGGTGGCCTAGTTCACTTGTCACTGGACCTCCTTGTAATGACTTATTTACTAATTCATCTATCTTACCATTTTTTTCATCTATAGATACACTTGTCAAACCCACACCTGACTCCATTTCACCTCATCAATTCTTGGTTTGAGGGGGAACACCTCCTCCCATACATGGGGCATCCAACCTCCTATCAACCTTAGATTTTTGTTTTTTAGTTTGTTGATATAAACTACGTAACAAAAATGGGGAAATGTAGACACTACAAAACCATCCATTATGGCTCTAGATGTCGCATTAATCTTAAAACACCCCTTGGACCCCTTTGGGTTAGACTAATCCTTAAATACCCTCTTTCACCAATTTACCCCTTTATCTAATTTATTTAATTAATTAAATTAGTTAAAATTATTTCCACCTCACCTACCTAAACCCATGGCTATTTGGTCAACACCTAGCCTAAAGATCATTTGTACCCTAATAATTAATGACCCTAACCTCCTAAAATTGATCTTCATGCATCCCCATGATTATTTTATTACAATAAAACCACTTCCCAATGATTTAATAACCATTCATGAGTTGAATTACATAATTTAGCCAATTTTGACTATGTCCCCTTGACCATCGATTGCCTACCCTTGGTCGGTGGTGGTTTAATAGGACCATCGATAGTTAATTAAACTCCACCTCAAGAGTACATGATTGAAAAAGTCAATTACAACTCACTCATTGATTACTAGTTATTTAATTTTAGTATGTTGTTTGCATGATCAATGCATGCTAAACTATTTGTTAAACTCTTTTATTTTAATGCTCCTTTGCTCTATATTAAGAGATGAAGAGGAGGTTGAATGAAGGGAGGAGGAATTTTGATTTGGGAGATTATAAAGCCCAGGTGAATCCAAAAGATTTTTAGTCAAACCAAAACTAGATAGAGACTAAGGAGGCACTTCCAACACCTCAACACTAAGGATTCTAAGATAGTTTCTCTACCCATATATCTCCAGATTCCCAAGTGGCTCCTTTTTAAATTAAAGACTTCTCCAACCCATCAAACACTAAAGCTAAGTATTCTACACTAGTTTTTAGTTAATTTATTTGGTTTTATTAACCTAGACCCTACACCTACTTCTAACATGTCCCCAGAACCTCTCTAGTGTTGAAGTTCTGTAACTCTAAACATCCTTCTCTCTACCAATCACCCTCTAACCACTCTCAACTATCTGTAATGATAAAACCCTAAGCTTACTACCTTTAAGACCTTACCTCTACTCATAAAACCCTTAACCAACCCTCAAATGACCTATATATCCCCTTTGTAACTTAATCATAGTCCTTTCCTTGTCCAAAGTTAAGACTGTCAAACCCTTAGTGACTATTGATGATCACTTTCGATCATTGATGGTCATCTATCAACTAATAATGGTCATACCCTAATTGTTGATGGTCACTATAAAACCTATTTCATCCAAAATAATAATCTTAAAACACCTACCCACCTAAATAAAAAAACTTTGTCTCTTAACCTATGTCACTATACAGAGCCAGTAGTAACAACCTGAACAACACCTTGATAGTTTAGCATTTCTTTTAATGTTATTTTGTTAAAATGCATTATTTATTGAAAAATGTTTTTTTATTAATTACTTTAATTATGCTATGAAATTTTTCTTATAAATAACTTTCTTAACATTAACTTGTCTAAAAGGTGGATTGATAGCCTCCATGGAAGTCATGTACTTCTTAGATCTAGATTGCTAGGTAATCCACCCACCTACCTAACTAATCAATAATTTTATAGTGTATTTATTATCTATAGGACATCCTCACCTAAAAAAAATGAGTATCTAAAACCATCTAGATCATAGAGTGAAAACCAAATCCAGGTTCTACTAACTTCACCCTTCTTTCAAGTTTTACATCCTTCTAAATAGAAATAAAGCAAAATTTTAGTGAAATAATTACAATAATCTATTTTACAACCATAGTATAAATTTGTTGATGTAGACTAAGAGCTACATCCTTATGCTAGAGGCTTGGGATTTGTAAACCTTTGTTATATCTATGGAATTAATTTTGTCCTTTTTTGATCATTTAGGTATCATAGGCTCTATTTTATTGAACTTATTCAAGTTGTAATCTATTGAGAGAAAGAGGATAGTTTTAGGTCATCCTAGCCCATTCATACATTCTAGTAAACCTAACTGAATCTAATTCCACCTTTGATTTGATGAGTTTCATGTTTTTCTTTTTATCTTCTTATTAAAATATTTCAAACCTCCATTTTAATTATATCGGCTAACTCGGTAGAGTTGTATACCTAAAATGTGGTACCATTTTGTGTTTTTTAAGACTATAATACCCTGATTGATATAATTTTATGTGGTTTTACAACTATATTGGCAAACCCAATACAGTTATGTGTGTTTATTTTTACTTTGTCAATATTATAATTGTATCAACTACCCTGATACCATTTTATTTCCAAGTTTAAATTCACTACATGCTGTAAATATAGCTTTTGATCTTTGTTTTTCTTTTTTACCTAAAAATTATGTTTTAGAAGTTTTAGAACTATATAGAAGCTATAATTTTAGGCCAAGTGGTGATTCATTTTACTAACATCATGGTGTCAAGGATATTTTCCTAATACTCAAGCTATTAAAAAGAACTATGCATGAGATTCAACTTCCACATATCACAACATATATTATAAATTCCTAAGTTTTTTCAAAATTTATAAGCTATGTTAAGCCAACAATATGTTTGATTGTTTAATGCACTAATAATTGGTTGACCTCAGGAAGTTACTATCAATGAACATCAGAGAAGGGATAGTGTGGCCATGAGTATGGTAGAATCCTCTTTGGTTAGTGACTTCATGGTTGTATTCACTATATTAGAATTGGAATCAATATA
Source organism: Torreya grandis (assembly GCA_037957365.1). NCBI lineage: Eukaryota > Viridiplantae > Streptophyta > Pinopsida > Cupressales > Taxaceae > Torreya > Torreya grandis. The sequence continues at coordinate 6,088,517 of JARHVA010000135.1, forward strand.
TCTAAGAGATTAAAAATTGATCAAATCCTTTTTAGTGTACATCTACATCATAATCTTTATTTTTTCAAATTAGTTGGCTATAAATTAGTTTTCTTGTCTTATAGACTTTATCAACCAACTTAGTACCTTTCTATGTTCTATTTATGAACTACATCAGCCATTCCAATACAATCCATGATGTTTTAAAATTTCATCATCCTACATAATAAATTTTTGTGTCTCACTAACTACATCATCTATCATGATGTAGTATAGTCATACCTTACCTCTATCAATTATATTAGCCAATGTGATAGAGGTATTTCACGTCATCATACTATATTGGATAACTAGATACAATATATTTTTATTGTTTTAATTATCAACTTTATGGGCTATCATTATACCGTCTAATTTTATTTTTCCTATTTTAACTACAATAACCAACCCAAATCAGTTAACCTTTTAACTTCTACTATGGAGTACAACTTTACTCAATTTTAAGAGAAAACAAATAAGATTAATATAACTATCCAGCTCATTTAAAATCCATAAAACCCATATGACTTATATTAAAATAAAATAAAAAGATAAAATTATATGTCATGTGACTTCAACTAGATCTAAGAGTTAGGATCCACTTGACAATCTTATGACTACCAAGTGAAATTATCAACCTAAAAACATGACATTGGTAGAAGATGAGTGTGGACTCAAGTATACAAATAAAATGATAATTTTCATTCAATAAAATATGAATCACAAGAGAAAGGAACCTATGGTGATCTATAATCTCATGATGTCCCCCTATGTAGAAATACCTCATTCCCTTGCTCATAACTTTATACCGAACTTGGGGCAAGTCAGTATGTGTCTTCCACATTTCCTTCTTCATCCTCCATGCCTATTATTGATACTAAAGTTAATTTTTTTCTAAATATTAGGTCAACATAAACCACCCACATTAACACCAAAGTTAATACCACATCTAGTGCATCTCAACAAGATAGTAAAAATGATCTTGATCCTTAACAACTCATGTTGTAAAACATGAACCAATTGTCTAGCTTTAAATCAAATAGTAATTATTAGATTATGAAAATGCAAAATTATCTTTTAAAAATGTAAAATAATCCTTAAAACCATGTTGAGGACTTAAAAATCCAATTTCACACTCCCATCCCCATTAGATATGCTCATGGTAATATGCATAAATCAATCTAACTCTACATCTTCCACTTCCCAATAAAATCCTTAAAGACCTTTAAAATGAGCCATTGGCTCCTCAAATTTAAAACATATGTATAGGTTGTATCACTCCTTCAACCACTTATAGTGGATACACTAATTTGGTGTTGTATTTGAAATCCTTTATAAATATCTACAAAAATGAGACTAAGCTTAACACCTTTGAAGCTACCAAACTACTATCCAAAACATTTTTGGTGACACTTTAGATTGGTATAACCAAATCACATCCAATTTTATCTCTAACTTAGATGACTTAGTTATTATATTTGTTCAAGAATTTTAAACCAATTATCTACCTTAAAATATCTTAGCCCACTCATTAATTGTAAGGAATCATAAATTGGGATTACCCAAGTTTTCATCAAGTGTTTGAAATCCTTGCTAATAAAGCTAAGCATAACATGTCAAATAACAATTTCTTACATTTTTTACCAAATCTCTTCATCCTATACTTTAATATATAGTTAGGAATCTCTCTCCAAAATCATTTTAATAATCCCTTGATCATTCTAAAATACAAGATGTACTCATAAGATAATTCAAGCCTTCCAAGCCCAAACCTATAACTCTTGTGCTTATGAAGTCTAAAAACAAAAATACTACTAATGATGGTGTAATCCATAAATTTTATTTTAACAAGAATCCCCAACGAAGTGACACTTTCTAAACTTATCAATGGAAGTCCCATCCATCCTCCTCCTTCCTCACAAGTTAATAACTATGAAGCTCATCACTTTCTTTCTATATTTGAGATTAGGAAATTACTTCTTAAACCCTCACATAGAGAATTTGATACCTCTTAAAATAGTGTTTATCTATATGAATATAAAAATAAAATTATGGTTCCATCAAAATTAATAACACTCCCATGAGAATTATAAATCACTTAAGCACCTTGATTTAGAATTCTTACTTGGTTCAATTTTTTATCAAGAAGTTGTGATCTAAAAATGATAGAATTATTATGATAAGGTAGTAAAATACCATGACTCTAAAGTCAAGCATGAAGATATTCAACAAGATAATTCTCACCTTACTATATACTTAAATAAACTTGATAACCATAATAAAAATCATGAACCAAATAATCATAATCAACTTCCAACCAACAATTTTGTTAAAACCATAATTAACCTACATTTCTTCAATGATGCAAAAAAACTTGGTCAACATGAAAAATATGAAGCATAGAGTCTGATATATTAAGCCTTATCCTTAATAACCTTGTATTTCTTATTTTAATTAGAAATCAATCTAGGATAACCCTCAACATCATTTCATGGATATCGAGCCTAAGGAAATTATCACATTTATTAATCTAATTTTGCCAACTATACTGGTCAACTTGGTAGAGTATTTTTCCATTACAACTGTACCATAAACATAGTACACTTGATTACATTAAAAAATACATAAATTAGCCTAATTTATTCTATTTTTAACCTTATATGTAACTATCAAGTCCCACCCATCATAGTTATGTATAAGGTTATGATGTTTAACTTTATTTTATCATACAACATCTTTATTGGTCACCCCTAAACTCATTGCATGAGATTAGTGTCCTCCTTCACATGATAGTGTGTCAAGCTTACTCATAGGAGTTATATATGCAATATTAAATTTTATACCAATCCTTTAAATTTTTAACAATTTTAGGAGTGTAGAATATTTAAAAATACCTACCCTTAAACCTTTTTCTAGCATTACTTTATGATAGTTCCAAAGTTTTATAAATCCCATCAATTGTAATCAAGGTTAAAATAGACATTCCAAGTTTGTGGTAACTATCCCACCTTACCTCTTAGATTATAATGATGATGAGCCTGATGAGATCAACCCAAATATTAAAACATTGCATTTTCCCTCTACTATCATAGCTAATTTTCCTCCTCATTTCTAACCTCATTCTTATAAGAATCTAGCTAACATGTTTTTTCCTTATATGGTCATTCATAAGTAGTTTGACTCCCATTCATCCTCTAGGGACATAGTGGATGAACTATGTTGGTGTTCTTTGTGGAAAATTATTAATGCCTTGTAATATCAATCTAGGATGTGCTGGAGTAGAGAGTGGTTCTCTATAATATTTGAAAAAACACCAATAAGTGGATTTTCAAGGATAGGTCTCCTTGTAAATTTGAACACATTCTTATAAACTTTATAAATAGGTTAAACCATTTTAGGTTGATCAACTAATATCTAATGTATGGGAATAATGACCTTTTTTTTAACAGAGGTATTAATATGGAATACCATGAACCATGATAGACTCATTAATAATGATGAATTTAAAACATATGTGTACTATAAAATGTATTTCATGAATATATTAAATCCAAAGACATCTTAATAACATATCAAAGACTCATAAATAGGGTACCATTATAAATTTGGTGACCATATGTATTGGACCAACCTATAGTGGTAATGTGATATCATAAATATGAATATAAACATGTCTATTTAATATTTTAATTAATGTTTTTGTATTAATTATATCCTTATCTTGTGTATCCAAAATGAGAGAAGTGTGATAGTGCACATATTCACACTTGAACTAGTATCTACATGATACTTTGTCTAAGTTGATGATAAATGTAATATCAAATGAATAAAGAGTGAAAATCTGAATCACCATTAACGATGTCATGCTCTATTAATGTGATGAGTGGTTTATATGGAAATGAAACATGATATGTATCAATAATTCTTTTCAGAAGATGTTGTGCCTTTGTATAAGGATTATAAGAGTCTAGTCAAGAGTATGCATTATATGTGCAATACACATCTTATTTATCTGGTGTTTATTAACCTGTATACTAATGAAAAGGATCACTAAATATATTAATTATTCTAATTTATCTTGGTTATGACTTTGTACTATCATACTATTTACCCATATCAATGATGTTCTAATCTATCAGACTTGTATTCTATGTCTGAAATTGATGCATCTAGTGGTAGTATTCACTGGTGATCTATGAAAATCATGATTTTTTTTAATCAAACCATTTTGGAAGAGTTTTAATAACATCAAAATATTTAATGGAGATATTAGGTGAAATTCTAATAAATTTTATAACACCTTATAGGGAGCTTCAAGTAAGTTGGTAAACTATCTCCTTGGAGGAACAAATAACACAATACATGAAGTAGGTTCAAAAATTGCACTCACTGTTGTCTTTTGGTCACTCTTATTTTCACTTGGTATCACCTTTTATGGTGGCTTACTTGAATAATTTGCATAAGAAGTATAAATTAGATTGGTTTTATAATTTATCTTCGTCATCACCAAAAACTTAACCTCTCTTTCCTTAAATATGTGACATAAATTTATGAATGATAGAAACTTCTTAAACATAATAGATTCATGTAGAGGTGGAAGAAAAATCTATTTGAATATGTATTATAATTCCTTATCTTCCATATAATTCATCATTTTTGATAACATGGTTTTATACTTTAGTACATAATTTACAACGGGTTCATTAGATTCTTGTTTGAGTTGAGAAATTTGAGTATACAAAATATGTTCACTTATGTTAGTTAAGAAATTTGGAAATAAAACATATTCCAAAGGATTTAATTTATTAACTGACTGATATGGTAAATCATAAAACCATATTAGAGCATACTATTTTAAACTCTTGGAAAATAACTTGGTTAACAACTTATCATTAGACACATAATCCAAACATGTTGCATGAAATGTTCTCAAATGGTTCATGGTCACTTTTTCCATCATAAAATGTAAGATTAGGTGTCCCAAAATTAGGTGGTAAAAGATAACATGAAATATGTTGATCCAATGGAGTATGCAATAAGGTTTGTAAATCAAGTGCTTGATTAGGTTTCAAAACACCTCATTCCAAATGTAACACCTTAGTTTGAATAGCTATAATGTTTTTCATAAGGGATTGTTTATCAAGAATATAATGTATGTTAATTGAGGTGGTGTAAAGAGTGATTGAGTATATATTAACATATTGATATGTTTAGACCCTTGGGTTAACCCCATAATAGATGTTGGTAATAAAGTTGTATTTTATGATGCAAAGATAGGAAACGAACCCATAATAGTAAAGATGTCAAATGATTAGCCTTTGAAGGCTTTCTTTTAGGTCATATCTTACAATTTTTAAACACATATCTTACATATCTAGATTATTTGAAATATATAACATTAAATATCTTTTGTGAATATCCTGAAATGTATTAACTAATTCTAACATTGTGATATTATCAACTAAAATTTGAGTATGCTTAGCTTGAGTATCACTTAGTTTAGCACTTCTTTTAAGAGAGGCAGAAACAATTTTCTTAGATTGCATAAAATAGGAAATATAAACTTAGAAGGTTGATGTTAAAAAAGAATTTACCAAATCTGAAAACCCTAATACAATAATTGAAAACAATAAATGAAAGAAAAAAGCCCTAGCAACATGAATGATTAGGGTTTTGAAATATTCAAAAATAAATGGGTTCACCAATATGTTTTATCAAAATTGGTGATTAAGTGTTAATCTAAGTATGATAAACTATTGAGTAAAATTATAATGTATAAGTTATGTGATGAATACACATAATTTATTTGGAACTTCCTATTTTCATAACTAAAATGAGAAAGTCCTAAATAAAAACAAATTAGCTAGCACTTGGATCTAATAGACTATAATGGAGACTATAATATCAATTATGGGATCTTTTGAGGTCACTATGAACCCAGAATAAGGATCTATTTAATTTTGAGATAAGGTTGTGTTATTATAACAAGACCAACCTATGTTGTCTTCTATAGGTTACACCAATGTCATTTAGGGTTTCTCCCTCTATGTGATTTTTGAATGGTGTGACTTTTCCTATAGGTCTTGTGTATTTATTTAGGATTGCTCATTTTTTATGGGATACATTGTGTTCCTTCTTATTCTCTTGAAACCCTAACTCAATGATAAAGAGGACCAAATGTAGTAAACAAGGGAAAAGGGGGTTATGGACTTAAGTTGTGTTTGACCTGAATACCCTATGTGTTAAACATTACCTACATACCAATATTTCAATGATAGATCAAACTCTATGTAGTTCTCCCATGATAGAGTGGGGTGTGTGAGATACTGGTCTAATGTTATATATTGGAATAATCATGGTGTAATTATGTGATTCAATAATGATTTGTGACGTTGTTGTATTCAGACCTAGTTCAAGTCTACTTGGGTTATATGGACTTAGAATTTGGAAGAATAGGTACTTTTATTGTCAATGTGTTGTTAGAATAACTATGGTGTTTTCAATACAGAAGCTTCTTGCCAACTAATGAACAATTGAATATAAAATGTGTTTATATAGTGGTATTTTGGGGATTTCCTTGAATGAGACTTATGAAATGTGTGGGATGACCAATTAGGTTAATTTGAATTTGAAAAATTACCTATTTTTTACAAGGAAGATGAAATTGATGGATTTAAACACTATCAACATGTGGGATTGTCTCAAAGGAGCAACTTTATCCAAGGAGCAAAGACAACTAAAACAAAATTGTGAATCAGTATAATAATTATTTTGAGCTACTTGTAATGAATAATATGAATATTTATTATCATAATTGATTAAGGATAGATGATTATTTGCATAAAAGTAGAGGAATAGTAGTTTAGAATTGTGGAATCAAACATAGGCTAAGTGTGCATGTAGGTTGGTCACAAGTACATTATTTTAGAATTTAATGTTAACTTTAGTGACTAAACTTACATGGTATCAGATCTTTATAAAAATTTAATTCATTAAATTCATGATATACATATTTTGAATCATCTTATTTTCAATATTTTGAGTTTTCCTTCAAATTTACATTAAAGTGGTCTTACTGGTTTTACCACTTTTATATTTTCCTAGAGAGATTTCACTCATGCTATTGCATCTAGAACATCCAATAAAGTTATGTTTGACTTTTGTTTCATCAGAAATGGAACATCAATTCTTCATTAATAAAGGTTTGAGATATGTATTACATGCATTGAAATTTTTAGTTTTATTGATTTTTTTTCTAAAATCATAAAAAAATTAAAATAAAAAATACTTTAAAGTATATATTTTTCTTTAGTGAGAATTTTGTAACAACCTTTGTAATTTTATGTATTGTATCTTTTAGTGACAACTTGGTGCCTACTAACACACCCATGAGTCCCCTTTTATATTACTAATGCCCCCACCATACAAATTTTTATTTGGCCATCACCATGAGTTAGTCTCCACTGCTTGGGCCCCTAGAGTTCCTATATTTTTTAGTTACATAAAATATCCAAATTGAAAAACTTGTTAATATATATGATGTTTGGAGCTAGCTAGACTAATTATGTCCTTACCATTACATCTAAAACATCTGAAAAAATTTAGTTTAGACTTTCTTTTCACCTTAAATAGACTTCTAAATCCTAAGTTATCTATCCATTCATGATTGTGAGAAACTTGCATTTAGTTTTCATGGAAACCTCTTAGCCCCTGAAAATTAATTCCCACTAGTCATGTTGCCTTATACATCCAATATTTAAATTAATGTATGTTTATCCTCTAGATAATTTACTATATTATGATTTTTTTAAAAGTCATAAATTTTTAAGATAAATCCAAATATACCATCAAATTTGACATAAGACATCAAATATGAATTAGTGATTTCTAATTCTCTAGTGCACACCATTTTCAATAGTCAAATTTTGCTCTATTTATGGCACTTTGATTTCAGCTGGCCATATCTTGGTATTTTAAAATTATTTTCAGTCATTTTATTTCACTAGGCCTACTTTTCTAAGATTTTCCTAGTGGTGTTAATAATATAAAAATGAATCCTAGGGTTCTTGATATTATCAGTTCTTCATCTACCTCATAAAAAAATCATATTTTAATATGTGATAATTTTCATGTACAAAATGATTTATTTATGAAATTATTTTTGAAACTAAATTTTTTTATGAGAAGAAAGTATTGATGTAGTTATATTCTCAATTTAATGTCATATACAATATAATTTACTCTTTTGTTTTCTTTATGCACTTTTTAAGGCATTACCAATCATTTATTCATGACACCTAATCAATAAATGGGTACTCATCATGGCATAATGTTTTTCAGAACCCATATCAAGGATATTTTATTCTTGAGTACATTCATCAGTGGACTAACTATCTATGATTCTTGAAAAATTGGTAGACTAGTAACTTGATTATATGATATTTTTTTCATTTCTTAAGTGTATCCTCTCATTATATATTTTTGATGCCCTTGACAAGTGACACTCTTATTGTATGGATTGATTGTTCGAATCCAAACATATATCTAGTTTATTGTGTTTGATAAGTAGGACAAGTCCATTCATGTAATGTTTAATGAAGATCATTTTCAACATATTAGTAGTCATTTTTTATGTTAAAAATGCTATAATTTTAGAAAGATTCTCATAATCATAACCATTTTTATTTTTAAATTTTATTATGGTTTGACACCTAAGTATTTTGACAATATGGAATGCACCATAAGGTCCTTTGTACTATTTGGTACTCATCAACATATATTAATTGGTGTCTATAACCAATTACTATACACTTGCACATTATATTAGAGTTTCATGAAGTGAGTGATTTTTTATGAGGTCTATTTAGAATCATATTCAACATAGTTATATTATTTTAAAAATTCATGATTATTATTTGATCATATTGTCTATTATTTTGTAGTAATATTTGGTCTTTTCTTCTCTAGAAATACTTTATAATGTATTGGATGTGTCTTTCATGGATCTCCTAGTTCTAAAATATATGTGAAGTACCTTATTATGTCTAGTGTGGTTGGATAATCTACTTTAGTGGATGTGCCATCAAAATATATAATATTTTAAGAATTTACCTTCACTATTATTTTCATATATATCTCTTGTGATGCTTCTAAAAAATTTGGTCACTATTTACTTTAAAGTCATTTTTTTAGAAACACTCGCATCTTATTAGGTCTCACCTAATTTAACATTAAGGGGGATGTATGTGGATATGTGTATGATTCTACTACTTGTTAGTGGTGAGTTTGTTATATAGTTATGCATTTCTTCTAGTCATTGTTTCATGTAGTTATATTTTTTACACTAATTGTACATGGGAACCTAATATGGCCTAATTGTTGGGACCAATATCAAATGTTTTATCTCACTTTATTAGAAATTAAGGAAGGTGGAGGGAGAGGAATAAAAAGGGGAGTGTTGGTGAATAAAAAATGTTTCTTATTTTAAAGTTACTTAGGTTACTTTAGATTACTTTGTCCTCTCCTTTATCAGAGTAATTCTTAAGGGGGATGTTAGAGTATATTAGGGAATACACTTTTGTATAGTCCAATATATACATATAATGTAACTCTTTATGGATAAATATTTATGTAGACACTAGTATGCATAAATGATATGTAATTATAAATAATAATATCTCTTTAATGGTTATGCTCAAATTATCATTTGTTTAATTTGATAATAGTCCTTAAAAGATAAATATTGTTTGTAAACCTAAACATCCTTACTTATCTAAATAAGAAAGTAAAGGTAAAGGGTGAAGGTAGTTTTTTAGATCATAAGATTAATTTTATTGATTGAGATGAACTTATTCTCATTATATTCTTCATGTAAGGAGGGACACTATCCCTCCTACACATCTTTGATTTTAATCAAATATGTTAATGAGTATACATTAGTCATATCTATTCCTATTGCTTTAATGTTTCACATGTATACACATGAAATCATGGGTGATAGTATTGATGTTTTTATTCAAAATATAAAATATGTCCATCATTATTACATAATCACCCTTTTAGAATTAAAAAAATCATATAGTTACCTAGACCTTAATCCTCATCACAATCATCATCTAGGTCATATGCATGTCAAGGATCCATCTCAATGTCTATGTAACCATGAATGGACTTCTCACCATACTTAGAATAATATTCATAATTCTCATGAAAATTAGGGCCTTTAATTTTATATTATGGTATATTGATCTACATAAATATATTTTAATATTTTGATAAGTGGCTCATCCTAAAAAAAGTGTTAACTAGCTAGTCAAAATTATAAAATAAATACATGAACCCTAACTATTATCATTTATAAATAATGAAATTATTACCAACACATAAATCATTGATTGGTTCACTTATTGAATGTTTAAATGTTCCATTTAAGGGATTTAAAATATTTATATGCTTACATGTTAGCCCTACATTTGTAACATTTATCTTATAGTAAAATTTATAAGTTAAATGGAAGCCTTAAATTAGCACCTAATAAGGAGGAGAGGGCACATGTACATAAAATCAACAACCATTAAAAATATAAAAATAAAGTATAGGTTTTCATGTTTATGCATGGATGACTTGATGGATTGTTTAATTGGGGTGCAATGCTTCATGAAGATAAACTTGAAGAGAGGTTATCACCAAATTAGAATCAGAGAATGTGATGAATATAATACAATATTTTAGATGAAGGAAGGGTTTTATGAATGGTTGGGAATACCATTAAGGCTAAAATATATTCTGAGAACATTTATGAGACTCATGAATGAGGCGTTGAATATATTTATAGGCAAATTTGTCCTTGTGTATTTAATGACATTTTAGTGCTTAACAAAAAAAGGAGAAATACTTAGCAGATTTGAGGAAGGTGTTGCAACGATTGAGGTAAGAGAAGTTGATAATAAATGTTAATAAGTGTGGCTTCATGAAGAAAGAGCTCATATACTAGGGTTTTTTGGTGTCCCAAGAAGGTCTAAATATGGATTTGGATAAAGTATGCATCATTAGTGAGGCCATTGCTAAGGAACATGTTCAAAGCATGAAGCTTTCATGGCTTAAAATTTTTTATAAGAAGTTCACCATAAAACTTATTGGGATGTGCACAAAAATCATGAAGGTGATGAGAGGATATCACAAAGACTTTATCTGTATAACATAAACTGAGCACAATTTTTAGTAGTTGAATATGAAAGTGATTGAGCAACTAGTATTAGTGTTGTTAAATTCTGATAGTGTTATAAGCATATTTTGATGTTATTGGTGCACTAGTTGGATAATTTTTGATCCAAGAGGATATGCCTATAACTTAATTCAATGAGAATTTAAATGTTCTGTGGATGAAATATGTTATCTTTTAATAGGGGATCTATGCCATTGTTAAGTGCTCAAGAAATGGAAAGATAATTACCAAAGGAGTTTATGTTGTACACATAAATCTAGGTGCTATAGTTTATCAAAATCTAAGGTAAATTTTATCAGTGACACATGAAGTGGGTTTAGTTTATATAGATCTACTCATTCATGTTGAAACATAGAATTGGAAAATTAAACAAGGTTGTAGACACATTGAGTTGCAGAGTTCTTATATTTAATGAGATGCAAGTAGAGGTCATTAGATTTCATTCCATGAAGGAGATATATGTAGAAGATGAATTTTTTTAAAATTATTGGAAATCATGTCTTAACTAATTAGTGTGGATAGGAAACCATGGCTGGATTATTTTTAGCATGAAGGAATTTTATTCAAAACAGCGTAACTCCACATAACAAGGTGGTTGATGCACAAGAATTGTGATAAAGGATAATCATAGTGGAGGCTTAACATGAAATTTTGGAAGCAAAAATACCTTGGACCAATTTAAATAAGGTTAATTTTGGCCAAGGATGGGTGAAAATGTGTAAAAATATTTGTAAGAGTGCAAAGTTTGCTAGTTGTAAAAGATAAAGAGACAAAACACAGGGTTCTATCAATCACTATATTTTCTATAGATACCCTGAGATGACATTAGCTTGAAATTTGTGCTAGGATTTCTAAGAAACTATAGGGGAATAACTACATTTTAGTTGTGGATATGTTTTTAAAAATAGTGCATTTTTTAAATGAAAAAATAAAAGTGATTCAATGACTATTTCCAATTTATTCCTCAAATAAGTGGTGAGGTTGCATGGATTACCATAAAACATAGTGATATTGATATATATATATATATATATATATATATAATTTGTAGGCCATTTTTAACACACATTATGAAATAATTTAGGAACAAATATGAATTTTAGTTCAGCATACCATCTGTAGTATGATGGAAAAGTCGAGGTTGTGAAAATAATCCTTAGAAAATTATTGAGACGTTTGGTTAGAGACATATAAAATCAGTAGGACAAGGTATTATCATAATTAGAATATATGTACAATAATTAAGTGGATAAGAGCATTGGGTAAACACCTTTCCATATTATGTGTGAAACTAATTGAGGAGGAGCTACATAGTTTAGGGAAATCAATGGGGAGTATGGAAGAAGTGTTAAATCAAAAGAATACGAAGAGTATATGTGCAAAAAAAACCAATAGGTGTGAAGGAAGTTGGAGAAAATAAATATGAAACACATAAATAATATAGACAAGAGGCATAAAACTCAAGAATTTTAAATAAGAGATTTGGTATTGGCACATTTTCACAAGGAGATGTTTCCATGGGGAACATATAAGAAAGAAGTGGAAGAAAATAGGGCCATGTAAAGTGTTGCACAATTTATCTGGAAAATACATATGAAATTGGTTTCTTGAAGGCATGGACATATCACCCATATTTCATATTATTGATCTATATGATTATCATGAAGGTAAAAATGATGATGAGAAGGAGGAACCAAAATCTAAATTACCCAATTAGAAAGCACAAGTACAAGAGGAGGAAGAAATAGAGGAAATTTTGGACTCTATGGTCATTAAGAAGACGTGCAAGAAATAATATAATGAACTATTTCATATCTTACAATAATCATATGGTATAGGACTCGACATGGTTTGATCTCAAATATATTGGTCATTATAGCCATATTATAGAAGATTTCAACATGTGAATAGGAGGTCACATTTTTAGTTACGTGGGGTGTCTGATGTAGGATCATCTAGGGTAAAGAGAACTATTGCATCACCCAAAAACAACTAAAACACATATTTAGTTACCTAGGGTGTCTATGTATGGGCCTCTAGGGAAAAGAGAAATATTTCATCACCCAAGAATAACTAAGTCTATTTTCATGAATAACGTCTGAGCATGGGTGCATGGTGTGTGAACACATAATTGTCAATCATTGGTGAGTACATAAGTTGACATATGAAAAAGAGAGTATAAGTTATTCATGGTATAATTTGTATAGACTTGGTTGCATCAGGTTTATTTTTAGTCAAATTTTCTATTTACATAGTCACATGAGAACATGATTTTATGCTAAGTGTGTAGAGGATTACCTAGTGCACATTTAAGTATATCATACCAAGCATAAAACCTTATGATGTAGCACAAAGGGAAGTATGTGTTTTACATAAACATAAATTTACATGAGAGGCACTCTCCATCACAAAAAGACAAAAAAGTGTACTCACTAAGATTATTGGGGTTTAAATTTATAGACATTAATGTGTAGGTAGGGAGGATTGCACCAAAGAAATTTAGTGCATAGTGAAACAATTGACACAATTTAGAGAAAGTTGTATCCAAATTTATTATAATGGATATTTTAATCCAAGATTACTAGATATGTATTCTAATGACATGCACTACCTATCCATGTTAATGTGGGAGGTAAGAAACCATTGGGGACATAGATTAGAATATGACATCTTGCATGAATCTCTTTTGACGCGTAGCACTTAGGAGAGGCTACATAAAGGCATGTTGGGAAAAAAATTAAGGGATGCCATGTTTTAAGAGAGAGAGAAATATCATATGTATTAGGCCTTTATATCCTTGAGTATATATGGAAGCTTGAGAGATTCCATATTGGAAAAGAAGGAGCTTGCATTTGGCAGTTTGAGATCCAAGCATAGCATGTAGCTCATGCATTGGAAGAAACCTATGTAACCTCTAATATATATATATATATATATATATATACATATATACCTTTGTATTATCAGATCTTAATTTAATTTTTTTATGTGTGTTTATCTAGCTATTAGATTAGGGTTTTTATTTATTATAAAACCTATCTTTATAACTGCATCAACATGCATGAGGTTTAGAATTATCATTTAGTCTTCATGTTTATGGTTGTCATGGTGATGATGTACGTGATGAAATTATTATTTATGTTGGGTCATCATTATCATAAAGGGAAATGACGATGTACCATAAAATACAAATCCCTTTCTTTGCAAATTTTATCATGTTCATAAAGTATATACAGAAGTAATTATAAAATAAATTTATGACTTTAAATATGAAGAATGTTATTAATTTTCCAAATGAACTATAATCAACATATTAACACTAATTTATTTCATAAAAACATATCAACAAAAAATAATGTGTAATTGGGAGTTTAACATCAAAATCAAGTGATATATAAAACTATATTGAGTATAATATTGGACTTATAATAAAATTTATGCCTTCACTACTTAGAGTTAATTATAGTTTTATTTTTATAAAAAAAAAATTAATTTATCCCTTTGAAAAGATAATCATTAAGAGTCATTCACTAGAATTTATATATTTATTATTTATACCATGACATAATGGGGTAGAATTCGAGGCATTTCATACTCTTTTCATTATTACATTCTATGTATTTAAATTGAGAGATGTTAAATGCTTTCATCTATGTGTATTGTTATTGAAATCAACAAAAACATTAAATGGATAAGGGCAACAATCAATGTATGTGCGATCGTGCATCTTGCAATTTTTCTATAGAGTAGTACAAAGTGATCTTCAATAATTTTTAGATTTAAACATAACATATATTAACATAATAAACTCTTACCTATCTAATATATTTTAATATTTTAAATTGTACATTGGACTTTAAAAATGTAATACTGTAGTCATATAAAATGCAAAAATTCATAACTTAAGCATGGCTAATGACACCCAATCCTTAGGTCCCTCTTGCTTGCTCTCATGACCCTCTTAGGTTTACTTTCACTAATTCCCAATCATCCATGGACTTCTAGAATTTATCTAAGCTGATATAGGACCCTTTCTTTATAACTAATCCATCCCTCCATGCCCCATTAGCTCAAGACAATATTGCCCAACTTGGACACTAGCATTGGACCCTAAGGTGTCTATCTTTCAGTGCTATTGTTAAAGTGCATCTTAGGCCCCAATGGTCATTTTATTTTGGATATTTATCTTAAATAATGTTGACCTAACACAAATTTATTCAACCCATGACCAATAGATCCATATAAAATCCCATTCAAAGATCATTTGGAAAGGGTTGGTAAATATTACTCAAGTAAGCAAGAATACAAGAAAGACCACTCAATAAATCTTCCCTATTCTCTACATACATCCAACCTATACACTTTCAAGCCAATTGAAGTCCTTCCACTAATCCCTAGTCATCTCAAACATACCTAGTTTTATCCTCTCTTGCATTTCATTCACTATTGCACTAAACAATCTTAAAGGTAGAACCACATATGGCTTGATCCCTCCTTGAATTATTAGTATGTAGGTAGCATGCCCACATATAGGTTGTGAAGCATGTCTTGTACATCTTACACCCATTGAACCCTTTTCTCTATTTTCCAAATTTTATTTTAATTACATAAAATATATAAGTACATGAAGAATCAACTCTATAGGGAACTCTGTTGATAGTGAGGACCTTAAAATTGGTATGCAGGCTCACACTGAGTAGGCAAACAAAAACTAGAAATCTTAAATCTTCAAGACAACAACATTAGAGAAGGACTATAGCATTGAATCCTAGGGTTTCTAGTTCCAATACTCCTTCCAATCAAGAAACAAAGTTTAGGATTCTATTTATGATAGTTTTCTAGGCCTGCACATAAATTTATAGACCCTATCTCAGTAAGAATAGTCCATAATAAGCTAAGTTTTATTTTCTCTCTCTCATTGCTATTTTTAGAAAAGGTCTAATTATAATTTGATTTCACAAATCAGTAGCTTTAATTAGAAATATTATTTACTAATTTATCCCATTTATTAAATAGGAATAAAAATCCATTATTCCCAAAAATAATAAATCATTTGGTGAACCCAACATGAACCTAACTTACTTTGAATTGTGCATAAAAACCCTAGGGTAAATTTCTATCTAATTTTTCCCATTAATTTATGAATTTTTTATTGAATATTAAAATCATAAATTCCTCTCAATTTTTATAGTAAATTTTTTAAAAAAATCCTCTCAATTTTTACAGTAAATTTTTAAAAAAATCAAACCCTAGTTGCATACACTAGGTCCTAGTAATTTTCCAGTATTAATCCAAAATTCATTGATTTTTTACTTGCTTATCTAAATCATAAATTTGATTCACAATTTCAAATTCAATATTAATTTTATTTCAAACCCTAGTTGCATCAACTAGCTCCTAGTAATTTTCCAATAATTTCCCAATTATTTTCTTAATTTTTAGTTTCATATTAAAATCAGAAATTGACTTCGAATTTCAAAATTTCATATTAATTCCAAAAAAAAAAATCTCAAAACCCTAGTTGCATCTACTAGGTCCCAAATATCTACAGTGCTATATTAAAGTAGTATTCATGCTATATTAAAGTTGTATGGTTTTGGTCAAAAATATCTACAATGTTTTGATTTTTTAGGTCAAGAGTTGGGCAAGCATGCTCAAGGCATCAGTACTCCTATTTTAGTAGTTGATAATGTTTGTCACCAAGGTTTTGTGTTTATTGAACATCCTAAGGAAAATCATTCATAGACATAATTTATCAAAGGAAAAGATCCAAATACAACAAAATCCAACACTATTATTCCACTGGTTCAAAATCAAGATGATAATGATGAGTGTACTAATACAGGTTATTATGATTTTCAAGATACTGAAAATCAATTCAAATATCTAAAATCATATTCTTAGTCATTCTTACATGATTCACAATCATGCATTATTATTTTATTCGATACAAGACATCATGATAGGGGATTTCCCATGAGATTCATCAATTAATATCATCTCTTATCAGCCTTTCTTGTACATAGTCTCCTTATGATTGATTATATATAGCTTACTTTCACTTACTTGTACATATTTTCTTAATATTTCTTGTACATAATCTTCTTTTGATTGATTATACATAGTTCAAATATCTCAAAAACATAAAAACATTAAAATAAGTTCAAAAACACAAAAAACATTTTGATTGTATGCATCATCCATGCTTAACATTGTTATTATCATTCTAGACTTACATTTGTTGTTCTATGCTATTGTTTATCAATTTATCTACATCACCATGATTCACTTGATCTTCTTTGAGTGTGCGCTATGACATCTAGCTACTTGATTGCTTCACTCTACCCATTGAGGGGACATCCTACTCTGGCATTTGAGATGCACATTGATGTATCTTCCCCCTAGGGGCATCTTTTACATGACTACATCATCTAGGTTATGTCATTCCTAACTATACACTCCATGTTATCATGATGATTTACATTACTTACTTGATTATATAGATTACTATAGCAATATTTCACTAGTATCTAGCACTTGTGTATGTCTTAGCATATACCTAGTCTTTTACTAACATGACTTGTATACTTTCACTCTTACTTTGATTAGTTAGATGTGATTCTATCTTTCCATTTATTACATGATTTATCTTCTTTCTTAGCATAGCTTGTTGGATTGTGCTTTTAGTTCCTGATTGTCTCTTGTATATGCCTTAGGACATTTTATAATGTCCTTTATATCTATTCATGTGTGTGCCTTATAAAATTTGCTAATGTCCTTTTCTTGTACTATTGTATCTGCTTATGGCCCTTATGCTAACTTTGCTTGCTCCACTTATATGTGTATGTGGCATTTGAACATGCCTTGTATGATTACTTTCCAATTTGAGTGACATGTGCCCATGTCCATTATTTGCATGCCCCCTTGGCCATGTTTGTATGCTTCTTACTTTGTGTGCTTATTGATCAATTGCTTCTCAATTATTTTAATGTCATGATCCATATCATGCATTTTCTTGTTCTCTTAGATGCCATGATGGACATCATGCTCCATCCCTCCAACTAGCAACTAGCATTTCTAGTTTCAATTCAACTAAAAATCATTTCACAAGCTATTACATTATGACATCTATTTAGGCATACCCCTGTTGATCTTAGAATCTCTCAAATCAAATAATGTTATATCTTGAGATATTTTGTTGATTATCAATGTTATGTCAATTATATTTCTAGCTTAACACACTTATAGGGCTTTTTCTTCTAAAAGAAGTCATTACAAGGTACCTATTCCTACCCTCAAAAGAGGGGGAAAAAACTAGGGATTTTTCTATAGAGATCAGAGCTCCTATTGATAAAAAAGCTAGTTCCAAAATAACTAGAACAACAACTAGTCATCAAACCACTCAAAATAGACCAGGCATATAGTCAAGATTCTAGATCAATGATCAATTTTAGCCTAGGATAATAGCATTGAGACTAGAATATAGTGTTGACAACCAAGGTATCCATTTTAAGCACTCTTATCCAAGTAGTAGAAAAACCAAGTTTTCTAGAAGCAGGTAGAAAGGTAGGTTCAGCTAAAGTTTTACAAAATTATACAAGTTTAGATCAGTTATTTTTAGTATAGTTTTATCAGAGAATCTAGACATAGGGGCATCATGCATGGCATGATTGGTTCTCAATTCTAGTTTTAGATATAATAGTTGGTATAACTTCTAGATAAAAATTTATGTTTTAGACACGAGTGATTAAGGGCATATTGCACAACATGTTTACTTCTTTTCTTTTAGTTTTTAGCATTACCTAGGCATTTTCAATAGTTGTGTGCCTTATTCCATCCATATGTGGTTTGTGTCTTTTTGGATTAGATTTCATATAATCCTAACTTCCACATTCCCAAGTGGCTTCCACATAAGCCAGATTTTTAGTTTTGGAGTGGCTTTCATAGAAGCCTAATATTCATCTTTTCCAAGTTGGCCAACATTGGCCTAGTTTCCATCACACATTCGACTATCCATGCCACATTGTTTTATTTCCAAAGCATTCAGGGGATTCAAAAGCTATCTCATACAACATACACATTCATACATATTGGTATTAGTTCATAGCTTCATTCAGTAGGCAACGATGGAGCCAAAAGGCTAGCCTTTATATTTTTGAGCCACCTATTCAAAGGGATTGGACACATAGCCTAGACATTGATTAACACATGCATAATCATCTAGCTTCCCTTATTAGGTGATGATGGAGCTAAAGGTCCAACCTTTACATTTTTGAGCCATTTTTTAGGAAATTGAGCACTCAACTCCATTTTTAATATAAATTTTAGTACAACATCATTCAACACATACCCAACACACTCAACCTTACTCAGTATCACAATAGGTTTTGTATTGGTTCACATACTTGGTGAGGTATATTTATTCCTTTCTCTTCCTCTTTCTTACCCATCTTTGTATGTTCTTGTTTTATATGGCATATAATAAGAATTGATATATTCTTTATTTTTATTTTGTAGATTCAGAATTATACAATGTATTTTCTATGCACTATCTATCATTACTCAGCATCACACAAGATTCATGGGACTCACCTTTACAAGAAATTTTAGGTATGCTTTCTATTTTCCTTTATCCTAGTATTTCACTTTGCTACATCACTAGAATAATTGGGGGGCAAATGTAGTCATATAAAATGTAAAAATTGGTAAATTGAGAATGGCTAATGACACCCAATCCTTAGGTCCCACTTTTTTGCTCCCATAACCCTCTTAGGATTAATTTCAATAATTTATATTCATTTGTGGCCTTCAAAACTTGATCTTAGCTTAGCTATGACCCTCTCTTCATGACTAATCCATCCCCCTAGGCCTTGTGAGTTTAGGACAATAGCGCTCAACTTGGATACTAGATTTGGACCCTAGGGTGTCCATCTTTTGGCACTATTATTCAAGTGCATCTTAGGCCCCAATAAACATTTATTTTTGGATTTTTATCTTCAATAATGTGGGCCTAACATGATTTAATTTAACCCATGACTAATAGATCCATATAAAATCCCATTCAAATATCATTTGGAAAGGGTTGGAAAATATTACTCAAGGAAACAAGAATACAAGTAAGATCACTCAAGCAATATTTCCTATTCTTTGCATATAGCCAACTTATACACTTTCAAGCCAATTCAAGTCCTTACACCAATCCCTAGTCATCTCAAGCATACCCAGTTTTAGCATTTCTTGTATTTCATTCACTATTACACCAAGCACTCTTAAAGGGAGAACTACATATGGCTTGATACCTCCTTAGAGTATTAGTATATAGGTAGCATGCCCATACATAGGGTGTGGAGAATATCTAGTGCATCTTACACACACTAACCCCTTTTCCCCATTTACTAAAGTTTATTTCAATTACATAAAAGATACAATTACATGAAGAATCAGCTTTACATAGAGCTCTGTTGATAGTGAGGACCTAAAAATTAGTACACAGGCTCACACTGAGTAGGTGACTAAAACCTATAAAGTTTAAATCCTCAGGACAACAATACCAATGAAGGAATATATCACTAGAGCTTAGGGTGTCTAGTTCTAACATTCCTATTCAATCAAGAAATGAAGTTTAGGATTCTATTTACAATAGTGTCCTAGGCCTACACACAAATTTTTAGTCCCTGCCTCAATCATAATAGTCCAGAATAAGTTAAGTTTTATTTTCTCTCTCACTACTATTTTTAGAAAAGGTCTAATTGTATTTTAATTTCACAAATCAATAATTTTAATTAGAAATATTATTTACCAATTTCTCCTACTCAGACCCATTTATTAAACAAGAATAAAAATCCATTATTCCCAAAAATAATAAATCAAATACTTATTTAAGTGATAAAAGGGGAGTAATAGAACTAACAATAATTTCCAAAAACTAAAGATCCCAAAACATTTTTTGGAATAATTAACATGTATTTGACATCCCTAAAATAAAAAATGACCAAAATAAATTCTAAGGCAAAAAATATCGAAATGGAACATAAGTATAACTATGAAAAAAATATTCAAATGGTTTTTGGTTTTTGACAATGTGTTCAACAATATTATAATTTATTTATTCTATCATATTTTTAGAAACTCCATTTTTTCTGTTAAGGGTCATGGAATCCAATTACTAGTTTGATCAAGTGATAAGAGTAAAATTATAACTTTTCATTAGTATTATGCAGTATTTTACACCAAAATGACTTTATTATAATATCTCTTGATTTAATCTCAAGGATTTACTAGAGAATGTTTTTTATGCTAAGTTTTTTGAGCTATATCAAGAACCTAAAAGGGGGAAATGCCCCATTTATACTTGTTAATATTTAATTTTCCCAAAAATTACATAGGACATAAATATGTATACATAAATAGGAGATGATTCTTAATAATTAATTGACATAATCAAAGTCTTAATTTTATATGGTACTAAACAAAAACTACATTAAAAAGCTTGTTCAAATATGCAACTTTTAGAGCTTGCTAAAGTGATTTTGACCTCATTTTTGCATCTAAAATGTAAAATAAAGTTAGTTTAGACTTTTATTGTACCTAAAATAGACTCCTATAGTTTAAATTATCTAGCCATTCCTATTTGTAATGAATTTACATTTAATTTTCATGGAAACCTCTTAGCCCCTACAAATTAGCACCCACTCGTTTGATACAGGAACAACTTAGGCATAAAGTAATATTGGAATAACTACGTATAATTTTAAGAAAACAAAAGGCATAAGAGAATTTGAGCATTAAAAGAGAAAGGATTAGGAGTAACAAAATAAAAGGGAGGAAGATTAAAATCTTAGAAGAGTGGTTATCGAATGATTGCATAAGGTTGACCATGAACAATTGCATAAATTAAATAGAAGAGGATGACCACACTTAACCAACATAGGCCACAAACATCACATAGGCAATAATTAGTGCACCTAAATATATGTTGTATAATTAAAATGGGTATGTTAGAGTGACAAGGATAGACATTGACATGTGGACTTATAAATAACCCATAGATCTTATAATGATTTAAAGGTTCCATTCCACGAGTTAAAAGATTTAAATTCAAATTATAACCACCAGAGTAGGTAGTTCAAGGTTCATAAAATAGAAACCCATCAAAACATAGGTTTGAATTTAAAATAACATTAATGTTAAAAATTCAAAGAGAAAACTCTAGAACAAGGGAAGGATATAGAATACCAAAATCCATATAAGGAGATGCAGGGTTAAAGATTGAGAGTGAAGTATCTATCCTAAATAAACTTTACCAAAATTTATAGTGAAGAATCTAAGCCTGTGTAGTCATATAAAATGTCAAAATTGGTAGCTTGAGTGTGGATTGTGACATCCAACCCATAGTTACCTCTTAATGCTCTCGTGACCCTTTTAGACACCTTTTCTCTCATTCCCAATCATTCATAGAGTTCTGAGACCTAATTCTATCTCAGTCAAGCTATATTTTCTATGATAATTCCATCCACCTATGTCCCATGCCTATAGGACAATAGTGCCTAACTTGGACTATAGTGTTGGACACTAGGGTGTCTATTTTTGATGCTCTTATCCAATAACATTTTTAGTACTAATGGTTATTTCCTTCCAATTCTTATCTTTCTTCTTATCATCTTAACATGAATATTTTGACCCATGACCAATAGATATGTATAAAATCCCATTCCAAGTTCATTTAGAGAGGGTTGGAAACTATCATAAAGAAATCAAGAATATAAGAAATACCATTAAGGTAAACTTCCCTATTCTCTATTTACATCCATCCAATACAGCCATAAGTATATCTAAATCCTCACACCATTCACTAGTCAACTCAAGCACACCCAGTTTAGATTTTTTGCATCTTCATAACACTATTGCATAAATCACATCAAGTGGGAGAACTACATATGGCTTGATCCCTCTTTAGAGTATTGGTATGTAGGCAACATTCCCACACAAGGGGTATGGATACATGTTCAGTGCATCTTACACAAACTAACCCCACCCAATTTCTCAAATTTTATCAAAGCATAATGGATTATAGGGTTTGAAGACTAAATAATATCTATAGGGAGTTCTATAGACATCCAACATTCATAATTTCATAGGCAAGTTCACACAGAGATAGCGAACAAAACCCATAAAACTTAGGTCTCTTGAACAAAATTGATAGAAGAGGACTATAGTACCAAACCTCAGGTTGTCCTATTTTGGCACTCTTATCCTTCCATAAAATGAAGGCTAGATCTTGATTCATGACACTATCACAATCCTGTACAACATATTCTAGACCCTATCTTAGATGTCTCAGTCTAATTTAAGTTAAATTTCTCTTCATTTATTACTATTTTTAGAAAATTTCAAATTATAATTAAATTATACAAATAATTATCTTAATTATTCCAATATTATTTACTAATTTAACTACCTCAGACCTTTAATTAAATTAGGAATAAAACTCCAATATTTCCAAAATAATTAAATCATTTGGTGAACCCAACTTACTTCATTTATGCACAAAAACCCTAGAAACCCTAACAAAAATTCCTTCCTAATTTTTCCAATATTTTCTTAATTTTTTACCTACATATTTAAATAATAAATTCATATTAATTTTTAAAATTCCATAGTAATTTTTAAAAAATCATTTTTTTCCAAACCCTAGTTGCATATACTAGGTCCCTTTAAATCAAGAGTTTTTCTAATATTGTTCTAAATTTTTACCTACATATTTAAATCGGAAATTCACATTTACTTTTAAAATTCTATATTAATTTTTAAAAAACATTATTTTCAAACCCTATTTGCATTTACTAAGTCCCATTGAGGTATCACCTTACATCTAAAATCAGATTTCACATAAAACACAAATGGATCTCATTTATTTAAAAACATTTGTTATATTTCTTGTAAATAATAAGGAGACCATATGCGGTCCTATCATGTACATGAATGATGAAGTTTACCATATGTTAATGCAAAGCTTCATTATTTTACTTTTTTTCTTACTTTTCATAATATGGGATGATATTAAGAAAGTTATTGTTAAACATATTAATATCCTTCTCCTTCAAAGCAATGTTTACTTTTATTTAATACAAGGTTTCATTACTTAATTTCTATCTCTCATATGGAAAAAATTCAATTTTATCTTGCTAAAATCATTATAAATATCATATCACACATCAAATTTCTTTATGCATTAATGCATAATTCCATGCTCTTTATCCCTTGCTTGTTATCTCTCATTTGGAATGATTTTTATAAACATATTGCTATTCAACTTATAACTCCAATTTCATGCATTTCATTCCATATACATGATTTCTACCTAGATGCATATAACTCATTGACTACTTTTTAGTATTTCCCTATCACTACTAAACATAAGCTAATAACCACCTATCAAGTTTCAATGTCATATCATATGCACAGGAAAGAATCTACTTCTCCTCCTCTCCCCCAAGAGGGTGATAACTACTTTTCCTCTAACCAGGTCTATATTATCACCTCTCCAAAAAGTGAGGTAGCATAAAATATTGTTCCTAATGCATACATTCAACATATAACTTATTCAAATCCTCTTTAACATATGTGCTTACATATTTAATTGAAAGTAACTAGGGTTTACACTTTTAAGACTCTAAGGAATCTAATCACCAATATGTGCAAGTTAATTTCATATTTATAAACATAGAATCAGATATTACATAAAAATATCACAACATTATAAAATCAAATTATAATACAAAAACCTCAAAGGCACCCTAGTGTCAATCATTCATATGTACCTTCACCTAGTCAATTGATTGCAAGTGATGTTACATATCAAACCAAGAAATCACAACAAAGTAACTCTACAAATAGTGATTCAAAAAACATTCAAAGATCAAATAAGTGTTCAAGTGAGGTACTAAGGTAAATGAATAAATATAAGTTCATCAAATTACCTCCTCTACATCCAGTGAGAAGATCTTGATAATACTTTGGATATCATAAAATGCATGGTCATCACACAAATTCATGTTTGGCATTATAAAATCATATACTATAGATAATTAATAATCAGGATCCTATACAAGGTAAATCAGTCAAGTAATTAATAGTGACATAGGAACACATTTACAAAAGGTCAAATTTAGAAATAGTACAAAAGTGGTTACCAAAGCATAAATCAAAACCTCAAAAAGATCAAAAAACAAAATTAGAGTGATAAACAATACCATAAGCATAGGTAAAGCATGAAAAAGATGCAAATCTACCTCTCCAAAATGAGTCTCAAATTTTAAAATAGTATGGTTTTAGTCAAAAATATCTACAATAGTTTGATTATTAATGTCAATGTTTGGGCAAGAATGCTTAAGGAATTACTACTCTTATTCTAGCAGTCGATAATGTTTATCACCAAGGTTTTCGATTTATTGAACATCTTAAGGTAAATCATTTGCAGACACAATATATCAAAGGAAAAAATCTAGATACAACAAAAGTCAACACTAGCATTCCATTGGTCCAAAATTAAGGTGATAATAATGAGTGGAACAATATAAGTTATTATGATTTTAAAGATATTGGCAATGAATCCAAATATTCAAAGTCATATTCATAACCATTCCCTCATGCTTCACAGTTACACATGATTCCTTTGTTTGATACAAGACTCTATGATAGGGAGTTTCCCATGAGACTCACTGGTTAGTATTATTTCTTCTCGGTATTTCTTATACATAGTCTCTTTATGATTGATTATACATAATTTATATCAAAAATCCAAAAACATTCAAATAATTCAAAATGCCAAAAACATTTCAAATATATGCATCATCCATGATTTACATTTATACTACCATGTTAGACTTACATTTATTATTTTATGCTATTGTTTATCAATTTATGTACATTACCATGCTTCACTTGATCTTCTTTGAGTGTGTGCAGTGACTTCTATATCTTTTATTTCTTCACTCTACCTATTGAGGGGCATCTTACTTCTACATTCAAGACATATCAATATATGTAACCACTAGAGGCATCTTCTACATGACTACACCATCTAGGTTATGTCATTCTTACACCACACACTCTAATTATCATGTTGATGTACATTATTTACTAACTTACATAGATTACTTTATCGATACTCACTATCATATATCACTTGTGTATTTCTTAGCATCTACATAGTATTTTACTCCATAGCTTTAATAATTTCACTTCTTGCTTTGATTAGTTAGATGCGATTATATTTTTCAGCATATTACATTCTTTCATTTCTTAATTTGCATAGCTAGATGTGATTGCATTTCTCAATTCTTGTTATATGTCTTGTCTATGCCTCAGGACATTTTATAATGTCCTTTGCTTATACTCTTATGTGTGATTTAGGACATTTTCCATTGTCCTTTGCTTGTACTCTTTTGTGTGCCTGTGACCCTTGTGACAACCTTTCTTGTTTAAATTATGTGTATGTGGTATTTGAACATGCTTTGTATGTTTGCTTTCCAGTTTGAGTGACATGTGCCCTTGTCCCTTGTTTGTTTAGACCCTTGGCCACTCTTGCATGCTTCTTGATTCTTGTCTTGTGTGTTTGTTACTTGTTTGTTTCTCATTATTACAATGTCATGATCTACATCATGCATTTTTCTACTTTTTTGGATGTCATGATAGAAATCGTGCTCCATCCCTCCTTGATAACTAAAAACCAACTAGACTTCTAGTTCCATCTTACTATTTTGCATATGTTATTACATTTTTATATCTATCTAGGCATACCCTTGTTGATCTAATAATATCCATTACAAACCATGTTATATCTTGATATATCTTATTGGTTATCATTATTATATCATGTACTTTACAACATAACACATTTGTAGGGATTTTTATTCTGAGGGAAGTCATTTCAAGGTCTCCATTCCTATCCATAAAAGAGGGGGAAATAATTATGGGTTTTGTCATAGAGATCAAAGCTCTTATCGATTAAAAAATAAAATTTCAAAACACTCAAAACAACTAAACTTCAAACCATGTAGAATAAACTAGGTAGATAGTGATAATTACATAACATTCATTAAAATCAGCATGGGATAAGAGTGCCAAGATTGGACTATAGCATTGGATAGTAGGTTGTTAAATTTTGGCACTCCTATCTAAATAGAAAAAAAACCAAATTTTATAGAAACAAATAGAAAAGTAAGTATAGTTCTAGTTTTGTTAGCTACACTTCAGTTTAGAATCAATACTTTTAGTACACATTTTGTCAAAGAATATATATATAGGGGGCATCATACATGACATGATGGCTCTCATTTTAATTTTTAGATTAGGTAGTTGATATAACTTCCAAATCATAATCCATAGTTTAGACACTAGTGATTGGGGATAATGTGTGTGGCACACTTGACTTATTTGCTTTTTCAGTTTAATATATTACCTAGGTATTCTCATTAGTTATGTTCTTTATTATATCTATAGATGGTTAGCATCATTTAAGAGGGGATTTCATACAATCCTAACCTCCACATTTTAAATTATCTTTCATATAATCTTAGTTCCTAGTTTCAGAGTGGCTTTCATACAAGCCTAATCTCCACCTTCCAGAGTGGCCAAGAGTGGCCTAGTTTCTAACATACATTTAGCTATATATGCCACATTGTCAGATTAAAAATCATTTATAGGATTTAGTATCTAGATCATATGACATACATTCATACAAATATCATTTTATAGCTTCACTTCACAGGGTAATAATGAATCCAAAAGACTAGATAGCCTTTGTATTTTTGAGCCACCTATTTAGAGAGATTAGACACACAATCCAAACATAAATTAACACATGCATGATCACATAGATTGTATTAGTGGGAAATGATAGAGTCAAAGGTATAGACTTTGTATTCTTGATCTACTCTCAAGGAATTGAGAAGTCAACTTTCATGATATTAATCTTGGTACAACACATATCTAGCATCATCTAACATCATTCAACATCACAACAAGTTTTGTATTAGTCCACAAACCTAGTGAGGTGTATTCAATCCTTTTTATTCCTTTCTCTCTTACCTAAATTTGGAAATTCTTATTTTATAAATAGTGTATCTAGTAAGAACTAATCTACTCTTTGTTTTCTCTTATAGATTTAAACTTCACATCATGTTCTCTCTATGCACAACTAGCATCATATAGCTTCAGGAGCTTCACCCTTACAAGTAAGTTCAGGTACACTTCCTATTTTTCCTTTATCCTAGTATTTTGCTTTGCTATATCACTAGAATAAAGGGGGAGAAATATAATTATATAAAATGTCAAAATTGGTAGCTTGAGTGTGGCTTGTGACATCCAACCCATAGGTCCCTCTTGCATGATCTCATGACCCTTCTAGACACCTTTTCAATCATTCCTAATCATCCATAGAATTTAAAGATCTGATTCTGGCTCAGCCAAGCTACATTTCCTATGATAATTCCATCCCCCTAGGTCCCATACCTATAGTATAATAGTGCCCAATTTAGACTATAGTACCAAACCCTAGGGTGTCCATTTCTATTGCTCTTATTCAATTCCATTTTTAGCTTCAATGGTCATTTCCTTCTAGTTCCTATCCTTCTTATTTTTGGCCTAACATGAATACATTCAACCCATGACCAGAAAATCTCTATAAAATCCCATTCAAATATCACTTAGAGAGTGTTGGAAACTATCACAAAGTAAGCAAGAATATAAGCAATACCATTAAGGCAAACTTCCCTATTCTCTACATACATTCATTCAATACAGCCATAAGCATATCCAAATCCTCACACCAATTTATAGTCACCCCAATGACACCTAGTTTAGCATTTTTACATATTTATAACATTGTTGTACAAAACACATCAAGTGGGAGAACTACATATGGTTTGATCCCTCTTCAGAGTATTGGTATGTAGGTAGTGTTTCCACATAAGGGGTATGGATACACGTTCAATGCATCTTACACACACAAACCCCCATATTTCTCAAATTTTGTCAAATCAAAATGGAATATAGGATTTGAAGACTAAATCATCTCTACAAGGAGTTTTGTAGACATCTAACATCCAAAATTTCATAGGCAGGTTCACACAGGGACAGTGGACAAAACCTAAAAAGATTAAGTTTCCCAAATAACATTGGTAGAAGAGGAATATAATGCCAAACCCTAGGGTGTCCTATTTTGGTGCTCTTATCCTTTTATGAAATGAAGGCCAAATATTGATTTATGACACTATTCCAATCCTATACAATAGATTTTGGACCCTGTCTCATATGTTTTAGTCTAATTTAAGCTAAGTTACATTTGTCTTCATTTATTACTATTTTTAGAAAGGTTCAAATTATAATTAAATTATAAAAATTAGTAGCTTAATTATTCCAGTATTATTTACTGATTTAATTAACTTAGACCTTTAACTAAATTAGGAATAAAACTCCAATATTCCTAAAATAGTTAAATCAGCATGATTTCAACATATAGAGATTTGAAGGTCATAAGAGTGTATAAATATCCAAGAGATAAAAATTAATTTCATTTCTATAATATTAAGCCTACATAGTGGTTTTAAATTGATCTTAAGGTAATCATGTATCTTTAACTCTAATCATGTAAATTATAATTTGATTATTCATTAATAATATTTTTTCTCATGTTTTTTGCCAAAATCTTGATCCTTAGTTGACAGTATCTCAGCTTTGTGGTCCAAGTCAATTTTTAATTTAACCCCATTATAATAACTACATTAGATTGGTATCATAGTGTAAAGTTTCAAACCTCAAAGAGTGAAGTGTGAGTAGGTTATTTTCATAGGATTGTGAGTGAGAGTCTCATAACTTGTAGAATTCCATGTCAAGGACTGTGATATAAAATTCTAATAAGAGTCAAATGAGGTAATATATTATACAATGTAGGTTGAAGGTTGGATGAGGTAATGAATGTGTTAGTATACATGCAGAGGATACTTGATACTATAGAATAAGATAAACATTGTGTTTTTATGCCACAAGATGATCTAAACATCGTTACGGATGAACAACATGTGGAAGGTGTGAAAGAGGAAGACTGAGAGGGAAAAGTGTAATTAGATGCTAGAGTTTAATCTTTTAAAGTCTATTTCATGAATTAGATAAGGTGAAAATATGGACATGTCATTTTTCTCAAGGCCTTTAAATATAGAAGAACACATTGACTAGCTCACTAACATGGAAGAATATTTTGAATTTGAGGAAGTTAGTGACCCAAAATGTGTAAAGTTCATGTATAAAATTTTGAAACGTGATTCTATGGTGGAGAGAAGTGTAAAGTGAATGAAAGAGAAGAGGAAAGGACAAGATTACCTAATGGTATTGAATGGTTGAGAAGCTAAAGGTAAAATGTTTTTAGGATATTATCAGATAAAGCTATTCAATAAATTAAATAACTTGAACAAGAAGGATTTCAGTGTCAAGGATTAAAACAAGGAGATCTACAATATCATAAAAAATTAAGGCATAGTGAGATTGACAAATATAAGGTCACAAGATATTTTAATGGGTTACAAATTAAAAACTAATAGGATTTGATTATGACCTAGATTCAAACATTGGAGGAGGCATATCAGTTTACACTTAAGGAAAAGGAGAAATTATCACACAAAAAATAGAGTGATACATAAGGGAAAGGAAAATTTACATGTAGATCAGGTAGAGGAAGTGATAGAATGAGTTATCCAAGACAAGAAGAGACTAGTATTACACACAAATTGGTGCATGCACAAAATAAAATAGAGATGTGTGATGGAGATCAAGGATACTTTCAAGGTGGACAATATTAGTTGTTGAGGGGGTGAGGTGGATTTTTTCAAGGAAGGGGAAGAGGATTATTGGGATGTGTATCAAGTGTAGACAATTTGGACACATGGAATGTGAGTGTCCACTAGTGAAAAGCTAACAAATTTAAAGGATCAATATTAGTGTGGATGCTGAGCATGAAAGAGGAGAGTTAGTTATCAATGAGACATTATAGATAAATATCAGAACCTACAGAGGCACTAATAATTAAGAGAATATTATTGAAGTTGTTAAAGGGTGAAGATAATGAATCGATGTAGAGGAAGATCTTATTCTAAATTGTATGTAAGTTGGTATGAAAGTGCTATAAGGTGACCATAACACATACAACTTTTCCTCATGTGAAATGGTGGATAATCTGGGTTTGAAAATAAATTCACATCCAAACCCATACAAGGTGTCATGACTACAAAAAAACCACAAGGTATTGGTGAATGAGTGATTCTTATGAAGCTCCATATTATATGATAATAGGATGAAGTATGGTGTGATGTGATGTCGATGGACATGTTATTTTATCTTGGGAATATTTTGGTAGTATGACTCAAAGGTAGTGCATGATTGAAGAGAAAACATAATTTGCCTATATAAACGAAGCAAGAAATATAAGATACTTTTATATAGAAACCAAAGAGGATAAAATCATAGTAACATGTGTACACAATCTTGATGATAACAAGAAAGGACTTTTTACAAAAATTAAAACAAGAGAAGGCATGTTTTTCACTTATGCTCAATACAACATTATAAAAATGAGTAGACAAATATAAGGATGAAATGTTATAAAAGATGAAGAAACTATTGGATGAGTTTATAGGCGTCATTGTGAATGGTATGTAAAAAATATTTTTGCCAATGTGAATTATAAACCATTATATGGACTTGGTACATGGAGTGAGTTTTCTGAATAAGGTCGCAAATGTAATAAAAAATAATGCTCATATTAAATGGGATTTGAGTGGGGGTTCTTGGATTTGAATCTATAAAGGATATATATGAAAAAAATAATAGTTTCATAACACATGTAAGGCATGCAGAAAGACAATGAGCATGGACAAGACACCATGACTTGATTACTTTGTGTATGATGGAATGTTGTTTAAGGGAGCACCTCTATGTATATTTAGAGGGTCAATGCACAAAAAATTGATAAAGGAGAACCATATTAGAGGAATTATAAGAAATTTTGGTTATGAATATATGCGAATTTAGTTGGTAAAAGGATATTATTTGCCAAATATGGGTGTAAATGTGTGAAGGTGACAATTTTTGAGGATGGCAAAGGAGAGAACTTAAAGTTATGGGTTTGTATCAACTATTTATAATACTAGAGAAACCATGGGATAACATCAACATGGATTTTGTATTGGGTTTACCATAAACACAACAAGGTAATGATTCCATATTTGTAGTAGTGGATATATTCTCCAAAATATCACATTTAATCACATGTAAGAAAAAAAATGATGCAACAAAAATCACTGACTTGTTCTTTTGTGAGGTGGTAGGCTACATGGATTTCCATGAAACATAGTGTCAATAGGGATTAAAAAAATAGGCAATTTTTGGTACAATTTTTAAGGAAATTACTTAGATCATTTATAAAAATAACATTATATATCATAGAATTAAGAAAAGGATAAGTAGATACACAAAAATAATTAGTGAAAGAGAAAAATACTTGAATATTATGACTAAGCCACTTCAAGGGGTAAACCTCCACAACAATTAAATAAGAAAAAAAATCATAATATGATGATAAAAGACTAACCAATACCTCCTATATATACTCTACTTAGCCATAGTTATTGCATAGGCCAACCATACTAAGAATATCAAGAAATGTAACAAGTTAATATGAAGGTCTGTAAGCCATAAGTTGACCACACTTATCCCTATATGCACTATAGGTTAAGAGAATAGCATTCCCCTCCCCTTAAAAACAAATTTATCCTTAAAATTTAATCAAACTAGGATGTTGTTGTAGGAATGCTTTATCCTCTCATGTTGGATCTTTAGAATGCAAGTTCTTCTATTTGATCAAATACTAATTAATGGCTTTGGTACATAGTTGCTTAGTGCACATGTGAAGGATCTCTTCAAGATATATATGACTTGGCCTTCTTCATCCAATTTAGGTAAATTAGTTTGAGTGGAAACTCTATGTCTAATTACTTTATTTAGACAAGATACATGGAATATTGGATGTATATGAGTGCCTGAGGGTAATTTCATCTTGTAAGCTAGACTACCAATTTTCCATAAGATCTTGTAAGGGCTATAATACTTAGGTGATAAATTTTTATTTTAGATAAATTTGCTTATATTTATTAAAAAAAACAAATCCTTGATCACCAATGTCAACATATTGCTCACTATGATGTTTATTTTCTTGTTACTTCATTCAATTTTATGTTATTATTAAATTATATCACAAACTAACTAGCACCTCCTATTGATGGTGAATGTGTTCCTCAATAGATATAAACTTAGGATGTATTTTTCAATATAAAGTTATGTATAAGGGGTGATACCTATACAATGTCACAAAAGGAGACATCTTGGAAGAAGTGTGAAAAGAAGTGGTATACCACCACTCAATAAGTGGTAGCCAATAAACCCATTTGTCCTTGTATTAAAAATAAATGGATATAATAAGTAACAAAAATGATCATACTTGGTGAGCTGATCTAGAACTACCATGATAGCATTTTTACCCTCAGATCATGGTAGCCCTGTAATGAAGTCCATAGAAACTTCTTCCCACTGTTGGTTAGGGACAAATAAAGGATGTAAATGACTTGGGGTCTTAATGGTTTCACCTTTATTTTTATTACATACCATGAATTTAACTACATTTTTTTGGGCATCCTCCTTTTGTCCTTACGAAAATAAATCTTTCTTGATTCTATGATATGTTGTCAAAAATACAGAGCGACCTCCCATTAGAGAGGCATGAAGTTCTTGAAGAATTTTATGTTTGAGGGGAGAATTATCATAGATGTATAATATATCTTTATACCATAATGTGTTACCTTTTCATTTGAATTTTTCATATACACCAAAACCCTATTGAAGATTTTGAATCAAATCCTTGGTAGCACTATCAGTCTCCCATTCTGATCTTGCTTCCTCTAGCCAATATGTCTGCCACAAGGTTATGGTGCATAACAATGATTCAATTGGTTCATCCTGTTAGGTGAGGGAATATACCACCACATTATATTTTCCTTTAATATACACTATTTAAAAGTCATATCCTAATATTTTAGTCACCCATTTTTCTTATTCTTTAGATGAAAATCATTGTTTCAAAAAATATTTGAGGCTATGATGATCAGTCTTTACCTTAAAGAGATGACCCATTAGATAAGGTCTCCATTGCTTCATTGCATGTAGAATAGTAATAATATCTTTCTCATATATTGGTTTGAGCATATTTTTCCCTTTAGTTCAATAATTTCAAATGTTAGTGGTCTACCTTCTTTCATGAGTACAAACCCCATGCCATATCATGAATCATCACACTCCATAATAAAAGTTTTTGAAAAACTAGGAGTAACCAAATTGGAGTTGTACACGTAGCCATTTTTTATTTTTAAAATGCTTTGGTAGCTAAATCAGTCACCAGAAGGAGTCTTTCTTCAATAAAGAGTTGAGTAGGGATGTAGTGATACCATAATTTTTGATAAACCTATGATAGTAATCAGTTAACCCCAAAAATATTTAGAGATTATTGAGGGTCCTTGGAACCTACCAATCTATAATCACTTGGATTTTATTAGGATCAACTTTCACTCCTTCATTTGAAACAATATGACCCAATTATTCAAACTTTTGGACACTAAAATCACATTTAGATGTTTGACATAAATCTGATGTTGTTCTAGAACTAGAAGTGCCTTTTTCACATGCTTCAAATGGTCTTCCTAATTATTTTTGTAGATAAAGATATCATGAAAAAACACTAATCCAAACTTTCTCAAAAATGGCCTAAAAATAGTTTGCATCAAACTCTGAAATGTAGATGGTGCATTTGTGAGGCCAAAAGACATGACCATAAATTCATAATGGCCTTCATGAGTTCTAAAATCTATTTTATCTATGTCCTCATCATGAATGTGAATTTAATGATACCTAAAATGAAGGTCTAAGTTCGTAAAATATGCAAGGATGTGAAGTCACTATTCACTATCACTATTCATGATGATGCAACCTACTAGTGATGTGGATGGTTAGTTATGTGTCTTGAGAGTGATGTAGATGATTGATGATGTGGTAGGGGTCCATAGAGAGTATCCCATGAGTGATCAGGTTGACATGATGAGAGTGGGGCATAGCACTCCACTAAGTCACATGGGTTTGTTTTCGATAGTCACATGGGGGTTATCATGGTGAAAATGACAAAAGGGTTGGTGTGGAACACATTCCTAGATGTGTCCAAGATTCCCATGTGTAGAAATAGTCAAAAGGTGATTGTAAACATATTTTAGGCTCATTTGGTCACATGGAAAATGAAGACAAGAAGGCTACTATAGTAGATTGACCTCACATGTGTGTGGAGGATAATGGTTTTGGAGCCACATGGAGGTGGAAAATGTTATTGTCTAAAGTGAATATGCTTTAAATAATTTTTCACATGGAGACAACACCACCACTATTGAGGATCAGATGTTCACCCAAGTGTGGTGCATTTTTTTTATGCCATTATTAATTATATCTCCCCCATCTCTCTCATGTTATAAATGGTATTAATTAGCATGACATATATATTTTAATTCATCTAATTAGTGTATCTATGTAAGTTTGTGCTTACATGCATAGATGTTAGATTATGTATGCTAGTTTAGCTTGTTTTATAACCTAAATGATTCAAGTGGAAGCATTGAGTGCTTTTATGTTAGCACTAATAAAGTTGATGGAGGAGTTTTGTAAAAGAGAGTTGATGCTATGATTATTATAAAGTCTGAAATCTACCATTTTTCCAATGGTTTTTCCTTATACATTATAAGGTTTCCATATAATCTCTGTATAATGTGTTCCCTTATTGTATTAAGTTTTTATAGATTATTTTTTTGCATTAATTTACTTTAACTATAAGATATTTATTCCTTACATGTGGTATTATAGTTTTAGTTGTGAAGCTTTGATTTCTAATAGTTGGTATCATATCCATGGTGAAAAACTTTATGTGTGAATGTTTTCTATTATTGGTTGGTTTGTTCAAGTTAAATCTATTGTGTAGGATGAGAGACCAAGTTGGAGATTAAAGAAAAATAATAATTATTTTGAAAGGTATCTCTCTATGGAACAAGGTGGAGGATCTCTCAATGAAGATCTTGTTCTTTTTATATTGTTGAGGAGAAGCCCATAGGAAAGTTGAAGGAGAAAGCTTAATAATCTTTGCCAGAAAAGTCAATAACCTATATAGTGTTCCTATTAGAGATGAAGAAATTGTTCATCTTGAGGAACAAGATGGTCTCCTTTGGAGGAGGTGGAGGATAAGGCAGACCTTGTTTTTATTCTTGGCGAAAAATAGAAGGGGTGTTGTTTTAGTATCCTAATGACCACATGTTATTAGCCAAGATGTAGAAGAATAAAAATCTATGCAAAGGAAGGAGTTACAAAGAAACCTAAAGTTGTACCTATTTTGAAGTAGTTTAAAAAGATGAATATGAAGATGTAGATGAATAAGTAAGACCTGGTGTTCCTATAAGGAGAATGTTAGTGTTAAACATATAACATAGGTTGATAGAGTGTTGTGTATATGGTTGTGGCATTGGCTAGGTAGACTAATGCATGGACTAACACTAGAGGCACATGAGTTGGTGTTTTGGTAAAATTTAGTAGAGCATGATACATTTTAGATGCATTCTTGAGGCTTAAAAACTTGATACATGCAGTGATGCACTGAGTAGTGTGATGACTTATTTGGAATTATAATTGGTCCACTTGTGCCATGTTGATAGTTAGAATATATAAGGAGAAGTTTGGGATTGACTTATATGTCATCTTACTTTTTCACTACTATCAAGAGTACTACATGCACTAGTTATTTTTTAAAGAGTTGGAGTAGTGTTATTCCTGCATGGTGATCTCTCTTAGGGAGAGATAGATAGTTGAATGAGGTAGAAAGTTATTGGTTTGAATGAAATCACTATATGGGTTGGTGTTGATATTGCACATGTAGTAAAGGAATTTTAGTACCTTCATGGAGAGCCAAAGTAGTTAGTAGATGTTGTTGTTATGCATTGATGATATGTTGGAAATAGGCCACAACATGATCACTATTTTGATGGCTCAATGATAAGGATGTGATTAAGGTGGTAGGAGGAGAAAAATAATGGTGGATATGTATAAGGATGGGAAAGAAAGGAATTACCCCACTTCTTACATTTTGAGTTGTCTTTCAAAAAACATCTTATAATAGTGGAGAAAACATGTTGTGTCCTATGTATTGGATTCATCAAGAGTAGGAATCCTCATGTTGACATGGTGAGCATTAAACCAAATATTCCCATGGGAGTTATGAGTGGTTCATGGTAGAATATTGATTAGAGGATTGTTATGTGGAGAAGTGAAGAGTCACTTCAGGTGTTGTAATCTACTATGGAAGAGTAAATGTTGATAAACCAATCAGGGTAGAGAAGTTTTAGTAGTGCATGAAAACTTATATTAGGTTTATGTCAGGGAAACAAAGGACATTGATGAATAATTAGTTATAAAATACTCAAGTATGGTAAAATCATGTGTATATTGACTTCAAGTTGGAAAATGTTAGGATGTGAAGTCATTATTCATAGTCATTATTCATTGCCACTATTCATGATGATGTGACTTATTGGTGATGTGGAAGGTTTGTGATGTGGCAAGGGCCCATGAAGGGTATGCCATGAGTGATTAAGTTGATGTGATGAGAGAGGGGTATGAAACTCCACTAAGGCACATGAGTTTGTCCTTGGTAGTCACATGGGGGTTGTCACATGGTACAAAAGATAAAAGGGTTGGTGTGTGGTGTATTCCTATATGTGTCTAAGATTCTCATATGTAAAGATAGTCAAAATGTAATTGTAAGCATATTTTGGACTCATGTGGTCACATGGAAAATGAATACAAGAAGATTATTATAGCATATTGACCTCACATCTGTATGGGGGACAATGGTTTTGGATCCACATGGAGGTTCCACATGTTATTATCTAAAGTGAAGATGCCTTAAAAAAATTTACACATGGAGACAACACCACCACTATTAAGGATCACATGTTCACTCAAGTGTGGTGCATTATTTTGGTGACACTATTCATTCTCTTTCCCATCTCTCTATCATGTTGTAAATGCTATTAATTATCATGAGTTATCTATTGTAATTAATCTAATTAGTGGATCCATGAAAGATTGTGCTTGCATGCATGGAGGTTAGATCTTATACGGTAGTTTAGCTTGATTCATAACCTAAATGCTTCAAGTGGAAGCATTGAGTGCTTATATGTCAGCATTGATGGAGTTACTAGAGGAGATATAGTAGAATAAAGTTGATGCTGTGATTAATATGAAGTATGAAAGCTACCATTTTGCCTATGGTTTTTCCTTTCACATTACAAGGTTTTCACGTAATCTATATGTAATGTGTTCCCTCTTTGTCTTATGTTTTTGTAACTTGATTTTTTGCATTAATTTAATTGTACTATAGTATATTTATTCCTTACATGTGGTATAAGAGTTTTGGTTGTGAAGCTTTGATTTATAACAGTTGGTATCAGATCCATGGTGAAAAAATCCATGTGTGAGTGTTTTCTATTATTGGTTGGTTTTTTCAAGTTAAATCTATTGTGATAGGATGAAAGATCAAGTTGGAGATTAAAAAGGGAAAAAAAGTTTGTTTTTGAAGGTATCTCTTAGTGGAGAAAGGTGGAGGATCTCTCAGTGAAGATATTATTCTCTTCATATTGCTGAGGAGAAGCCCATAAGAGAGCTGAAGGAGAAAGCTTAATAAGCTTTACCAGATAAGTCAATAGTCTACATAGTGTTTTTTTTTTATGAAGCAACTATTCAGCTTGAGGAATAAGATGGTCTCCTTCTAAGGAGGTAGAGTATAAGGCATGACTTTGTTGTGGTTCTTGGCAATAAATGGAAGGGATTTTGATGTGGTATTCTAATGACCACATGTTATCTAAGATGTAGAAGAATAAAAATCCATACAAATGAAGGAGGTATAAAGAAACCTAAAGTTGTACCGATTTTAAAGTAGTTGAGGAAGATGAAGATGAATAAGTGAGACCTGGTGTTCCTATAAGGAGAAGGCTAGTGTTAACCATATAACATAGGGTGCTAGAGTGTTTTATATATGGTTGTGGTATTAGCTAAGTAGACTGATGCATGGACTAACACTGGAGGCACATGACTTGGTGTTTTGGCAACATTTAGTAGAGCATAATGCATTTTGGATCCATTTTTTAGGCTTAAAAGATTGATAGGTGAAATGATGCACTGAGTAGTGAGATGACTTCTCTAGAGTTGTAATTGGTCCACTTATGCCATGTTGATAGCTATAGCTATGAGGATAAGTTTTATATTGACCTATATGTCATCTTCGTTCTTCACTATTATCAATAGTACTACATGCACTAGTTATTATTTAAGGAGTTGGATCAATGTTATTCCTACATGGTAATCTCTCTTAGGGAGAGATACATAGTTGAATGAGGTATAAAGTTGTTGGTTTGAATGAAATCATTGTATAGGTTAGTGTTGATGTTGCACATGTAGTACATGAATTTTAGTACCTTTATGGAGAGCCAAAGTCTTTAGCAGATGTTGTTGCTATGTGTTGATGACATGTTAGATGTAGGCCCCAATATGATCACTATTTTTATGGATCAGTGATAAGGATGTGATGAAGGTGGTAGGAATAACAAACCAAATATGAATATACACAAGGACAGGAAATCAATGAATTACCCAACTTCTTTCATTTTGAGTTATCTTCCTAAGAGAAGACATGTTGTGTCATGTGTATTGGATTCATTAGGAGTAGGAATCCTCATGTTGACATGGTGAACACTAAACTAGATATTCCTAAGTAGTGGGAGTTATAAGTGGTTCATAGTAGAATCCTGATTGGAGGATTGGTCTATGAAGTGAAGAGTCACTTTAGGTACTATAATTTGTTATGGAAGAGTAGATGTTAAAAAAGATAGTCATGGTAGAGAATTTTTATTAGTGCAAGAAAACTTTTATTGGGCTTGTGTTAGGGTAGCAAAGGGCATTGATGAACAACTAATTGTAGAATACTCAAGTGTGGTAAACGTTTGTGTGTATTGACTTCAAGTGAGAAAATGTTAGGATGTGAAGTCACTAGTCATGAATCATGATTCACAATCACTATTCATGATGATGTGGCCTATTTTTGATGTGGATGGCTAGTAATGTGTTTTGTAAGTGATGTGGTTGATTGGTGATGTGGCAGGGCCCATGGAGGGTATCCCATGAGTGCTCAAGTTGATGTGATGGGAGTGGGGCATAGTACTCCACCAAGACACATGGGTTTATCCTTGGTAGTCCTATGGGGTTTGTCACATGGTGTAAAAGACAAAAGGGTTGGTATGGGGTACATTCCTAGATGTATCCAAGATTCCCATGTGTGGAGATGGAGATTGTAAAAAGGTGATTATAAATATCTTATGCACTCATTTGGTCACATGGAGAATGAAGAAAAGAAAACTACTATAGATTATTAACTTCACATATGTGTGGGAGACAATGGTTTTGGATCCACATGGAGATGTCACATGTTTTTTTCTAAAGTGAAGATCTATTGAAGACTTTTACACATGGAGAGAACACCACCACTATTGAGGATCGCATGTTCACCTAAGTGTGGTGCATTGTTTTAGTGCCACTATTCATTCTCTCTCCCCTTTCTCTCATGTTGTAAATGTTATTAATTAACATGAGATCTGTATTGTAATTCATCCAATTAGTGTATACATGCAGTATTGTGATTTCATGAATGGAGGTTGGATGTTATAGGCTAGTTTAGATTGGTTCATAACCTGAATGCTTTAGGTGGAAGCATTGAGTGCTTGTATGTTAACACTGATGGAGTTTTTGTAGGATCTATTGTAGAAGAGAGTTGATGTTGTGATTAATATGAAGTCTAGAATCTACCATTTTACTTGTGTTTTTTCCTTTTATATTGCAAGGTTTTCACATAATCTCTATGTAATGTGTTCTCTCTTTGTCTTATGTTTTTGTAGCTTGTTTTCCTACATTAATATAATTTCATTTTAGGAGCTTTATTCTTTACAAAATAAATAGAACCATGTAATTCATATATCAAAACATCAACTACTGGTATAAGAAACTTATATTTGATGGTATACTTATTGAGTTCTTTTTAGTTTGGGCACATCCTCCAATATCCAACTATCATCCTTCTTCTACACCATCACCATTGGGGAGGAATATTTACTTTGACTATGCCAGATAATTCCTACCTCCAACATCTCTTGTACCATATTTTCAATTTTACTCTTATGGGCATAAGGATATATATAGGGTTTGATGTTGGGTGGTGTACTTTTTATAATAAATATGATGGCATGATCATGTACATGACTTAGAGGAAGTCCTTTTAGCATATCACTAAAAATAACAAAATGGTCATCCAACACCCTTTACAAATCAATATGTGTAGACTCCTTGGTTGGTTGAACCTTCATGGAAAATAATCTTGCCACAAAACCTTCTTCATCCTTTTTTAGAATCTTTATCATCTGGTGGGAAATACCCAGTTATGTAGATTTAGCTTGTAATCCATGTAGTTTAAAGGTCCTACCTTCTGAATGGAACCTCATGAATAGTTCTTGAAAAATCATCTCAATAGTACCCAAAATGGTAAGACACTTCACTCTGAAAAATTTTTTAGCTCCTCCCATGGGAATATAAAACATAGGAGAATCTAAAAAATAGTCTCCTATAATAAGATTAATGTTGTGGTATTTTCTAGAATAGTTGATTGTACCACCGTCTACAATCATGACCTAAAAATCTAGATATAGGTAAATGAAAAAAATCAAATGAGTATCCAAATTATTATCGATCAATTTATGTGTAATCCTAGAGTCAAGTAA
Organism: Torreya grandis; assembly: GCA_037957365.1. NCBI lineage: Eukaryota > Viridiplantae > Streptophyta > Pinopsida > Cupressales > Taxaceae > Torreya > Torreya grandis. Next base: position 6,130,766 of record JARHVA010000135.1, read on the forward strand.
CATAGTCACATTCTATTTATTTAAAAAACCCAAAACCTTAAGAGTTTGAGGATTACGAATGCCTGAAGGTGCATGATAAGAAATAGTAGGTTGAGAATCTTCATATTCAAACTTAGATTCTTCTAAAACTTCCCCTAAAGACTCCTCATATTATTCATCCCCATTGGCACCATCAATGTAAAAAAACTTATTTTTAGCACATCAATGTCCTTTTATCTATTTTTTATTATATCCAAAACACAAACTTTTTGCATGCTTTTATTCTACTTATTGAGGTGTCAATCTAGTAGGCTACTAAAATGATGGTGCTAGTAAGGTTCGTTCATGGATATAGGTGAAATTTTATCATCTAATTATCTCTTTTTAGTCAACCATGCATGACCTTGGTATGGATTTAGATACAGTCATGGGATGAAACACACAAACTTTCAATTGGATGTTATCTTTGAGGCAACCCAAAAATAGGTCAATCAGATTTTCCTTAGTGATGTTTACCACACATGAGGAGAGATTTTGAGATTGATGAATTTAGTCTTTGATAGTCCCAATTTGACACAACTTCACTATCTGACTAAAGTAGTTTTCAAAGACATTCTTATGATAGTGGAGTTGTAACTCCTCAAAAAATATCGACCATGAAATTGGGGCACCTTTTTTTTATTTTAAGCACATAACCAATGATACTAAATGAATGTCACATGTTTTGGATATAGAGAGGCCATAACAACTTTTTACCAGCATGGAGTCTAATGTAAATAAAAAAAATTAAAATTGAGTGAGCTAGGTGAGTGGATCATTACCATCAAACTTATCTAGATCCATTTTTGGTAACATCGACTTAGAGACAAAATTGATGTTGGTATTGTTTGAAGGAGGAAAACTAAATTGAAGTGGTATAGGGTTATTTTTTAGTGGATGATCTGACAAGTTGGCCAATTACCTAGATATTTGTTTCAATTGATCCATCATGATATCCAAGTCCCCTCTCAACCCTATAATGTCCCCTTGAACTATATCAGAATTATCTTTTTTCACCATGCCCTACAACTTTGACTTAAGTTGTTGAACATCCTCCAAAATACATAGATCAAAAGTTTTAGACTCCATGTCATCCTTGTGAGGAGTTTTTGAAATGTCTTTCCCTTTCCCATGTTTATGAGTGTTTAGACCAGCCATGCACAAACCCTAATAGGGTTTCATCCCTTAAAAAGGTGTATTAGTGGAATACACCATTACATTCATCTCATCGAGATGAATCTAATCACTTTTATTATGCCCAAGGGTGAAAATTTTGGAAAAAAAAAGTGTAGTGGTGGAATATATGATTATGATCATATCACAGAGACAAATCCAATTATTGTTAATTTGCACAAGGTAAAAAATATTTTCAAACTTATTTTTTTACCTTTGTATTTTTTATTTTTTGTAAAAAACCTCATGAATAAAACCATGGTGATGAAAAAATCAATTCTCCCCAAATCAAAAGTTGTGTTTTTTCAGACTGCTAGTGCTCCAAAAAAATACACCACAAAATTTTTCCCAAAATGAAGCTATGCTACTAATTTTAAATAAATTACTTAGATGATTTGCAATAATAGAATTATATATCATAGAATTAAGAGTAGAATAAATAGATCCATAATAATAATTGGTGAAAGGGTAGAATACTTGAATATTATGACTAAGCCATGTTGAAGGAGCAACCTCCATAATAATACAACAAGAACAAAATTCATAATATGATGATAAAATACTAACCACTACCTCCTATATATACTCAATTTAGCCAAGGTTATTCTAGAGGCTAACCATACTAAGAACATTGAGAAACATAATGATCTAATATGAAGGTGTGTAAGCCACAAATCAGACACACATATCCCTATATGCACTATAGGTTAAGGGCACAACACACTTTGTGCATTAAGATTATAATGAGGCTAAATTTTAATTTAATGTATCATATAAAAACTAGTGGATAGCTTGAGGTGTTAAGCATAAGGCTTGGGATTTTTTTATGATTCTTAGTTAGAGACAAGCCCAAGTAGTTGGGTATGGTGTCGATGTAGGTATAATTTACATATAATAATTTAAAGAACCAAAGCATGGGGAAGACACATTTTTAGGTGATGTATGAAATTAGTCCAAGAAGAATCATAAAGTTGTGTAACACAAGTATGAAGAAAGGAAGGAGCACATACACATACAACTTAGTAGATTATATGCACAAACTACATCAGGAGAAGTATAAGAGGTTAAAATAAAGTAGTATAAAATATAAGGAGTGCATGAATGTAAGGAATATAATAAAGGAGTTTGAAGTGGGATATTTGGTATTGACACATTTGTACAAGGAAATGTTCCCATGAGAAAGTTATACAAAGTTTAAGATGAATAAAATAAGATCTTGCATAATATTGTAAAAGTTTTCTTCTAGTGCATATGACATCAAATTACCTAGAGATGGAAATATTGCCCATATTTAATGTGGAAAATTTGTATAAATACCATGAAAATAAAATAAATAATAAATAATAAGACTTGAATGTGTAAGAACTAAATTAGAAGGCATAAATACTAAAAAGGAAGAAAGAAAAATAGAGGCCATATAGGACTCCAAGTTGAAAACAAGATGTGTAAAGAGTTATACAAACAATACTTGTCAAAGTTAAAGAAATTCATAGTTGATGATTCTATATGGATGAAAGTTACAAATAATGGTTGTTGTGGTCATATTCTTGCAAATGTTGGATTGTGAGTTGGATCTCAAAAATATTTAAATTACCCAAGGTGTCTAATATAGGAACATCCCATGCATGAAGAAATCCTAAAATGACTAAGTATATTTTTGAAAAAAAATAGGGTGCAATGGTGTGGAATAATTTAAACACAAAAGGTAACACAAAGAAGGGTAAAGGAAATAAGCATGAAAGAATAAAAGTGAGGCATAGTATAAGCTTATAGGAGTAGTTATTTCTTGATTGTGCACAATTATGCAAGGTTTTATGTCACAGGTAGAAGGGGTGACCACACTTAAATAGTAGAGGTCACAGACATCATGTGTGAAATAATTAATGCAAAAAATATAAGTTACACAAGTAAAAGGGGCATCACAGAGTGAAAAGTATAGATGCTAACACATGTATATATAACTAGCCCATAAATCCTTTAATTAATTTATGGTTCAAAGGTTGGAATTAAAATATTCAAAATCAAGTTATAACCAAAAAAATAGGTAATTAGAGTCTACCTAAACACCAACCCACAAAAACATAATTTCAATTTGAAAATAACACTAATGGTAGACACAGGTAGAGAAAACTATAGAACACAAGAAAGATTGAAAATCTTGAAAACTATATAAGGAAATGAATGGTTGAAGATCAAGAATGAAGTATAGAGCCTAAATAAAATTTACAAAAATTTATGGTGAAGAATATTAGTGTGAGTTCAAGAGATCGATACCCAAAGTCTTAAGAGTTTATAAGCATCCAATAGAAAGAATAATTCCATTTCTATAGTATTAATCATGTATAGTGGTTGTAAATTGATCTTGAGCTAAGCCTATAGATTTAACTCTAAGCATCTAAACTATAATTTGATTATTCATTAATAATAAGTTTTCCAATTTTATATGCCAAAGGATTGAGTGTTAGTTGAGATCTTCCTAGTTGTGTGGTCCAAGGTAGTTCTTAATTGAATCCCTGAATCATGACTATGCCATCATCATGTCACCATATACAACAAAAAATGGAAATTAAAATCCACTAATTATCCCAGAGGTCATTAATTATGCTATGAAATGTTTTTAAAAATCATATAATTTATCATTTAGAATTAATCATCATTAACATTTATACCCCTCTCAAAATACTACTTCATAAATAAAACTATGTTTTGTATTATACCTTGTAATTCTATATTATCCTTTGGTGGGGGCCAAATTGTATATATTTCTTATACTTGTTATGATTTGAATGATTTTTTATTGTTTATCCTACTTGAAAATTTGATTAATTTCAAATTCCATTAAATAATCTGATACATTCTCACAAGGATATAACACAACAATCATTTATTTGATTTGAAAATCAAGATATTAAACATCTACTTTCTTGCTTGGATATATTCCTACATTCAAATAAAATGGATAGCTGATGCAATAGTCTTTAGTCTAGTTGATTTTATCAAATGTGAATAAAAATCACTTTTAAACTCAAAATGGTTTTCCCTTGATAAATTTTGACAATGATGGTAGGTAAATTTCTGCATGTGGGTTTCCTCAAACTTGGCATTAATTTTCAATTTTGACACAAAGAAACATTTATTGAGCCTAACATAATTTGAATGTCAATTTTATAATGTGGTTTCACTAGTTGTTTTATTCCTTCATGTTTCAAATTGAAATGTGATTCCATCATTGGCGCATGTGTGAACAAAGGTGTAATAAGGTCCAGTGAAAATAAATTGTGGTATTTTAAATAAAAAACTTGATAGCAATCTTTAATTGTTTTGCTCACCTACTTAGTCATTTTTTAAACTTATGATAAGTGGCTAAGGAGATTTGTAATTTTGAGTAAGGACTCACATGGGTATACAATCTTATAAATAATTTATCTTTATTTTAATTGGCACACAATTAAGAAGCAAGGTCAACTAAATTATTTCATTTTATAAGTTTTTTAATAAAGTTATCAACTTATACTTGCTTTGTCCTAGTCCTCATGACAACTATTTTATTAAGGTATTATCCCATAGTGAAATTGTAAGGTGAAAGAGTTTAGATATTTCTAAGGATATTAATCCATGCCATAAGACTAAGTTGAAAATATTAAATAGTGGTAAGGATATAAATCCATGGCAATAAAAATGGAGACCTTTAATTTAGACACATTATAAAATTATGCACATATCTCTCTTAACCTTGATGTATGTTCAATTTTTCAAATGTTTCAAGGCATTGGTTGATTAAGTTACATTTTATGTAGTTATTACAAGGATGGAAAAGTATTTAAAATGTGATATTTTTTGTTTTGGCACTCGCTAGCCTTTAATAAATAAAGCACAAATCACATGCTAACATTAATGGAAATCACCTTCCTTGGGAATGCCTTTCTTGCACATTCAATGCTCTTTAGATTTTGAAGTTCTAGTGGTTTTTTTAAGTTCACAACTAATTTCATTTTGATTTTAAAAATAGGCTTGGAAGCATAGCAAAGCTATGCCAAACTAATTACAAGGGTGCATAAACTAGTTCATTGGAATGTATTTTCCATGTAACCATGTAATTATTTTTCTATTTTTAGCATTAGAAAATGAAAACAAATAGGCTTGAGTAAATGGTGGTTAGATAAAATTATTTTTCATGGATAAAATAAGATTCATTTCTAATCTTTGCATGAATAAATATGATTCGAAGTGCATTGTAAAATTTGTAAAGTAAGGTAGTGAGATTTATAATTACAATTAGGTTTACTTAGAAGCTTTTGATATGAATGTTTTTATGGGTTATGTGGTGTTGTTTTTTGTTATATTATATTTTTTGTTGATCTATGCCTAAAATTATTATGGGTTTATTTTTGTGATATAACTAACCTACATCGAAGTTGTGAATACTTTATTGACATTTGGAGTTGAGCTTGATGTTTTGTTATAAAGTAAGAGGCAAGAACATTAGTTTGAGAAACACATTTCTGGGTACAATCCATTTTGTGTTTTGATATAAGAAATGGTATTATCATTTTTTTGAAAACACATTAAAATTTTGGGCTTGGCACTTCAATACAGTTCCACCGTATACATAATTTAATGGCTTGTATGTAACATGGTGAAATTATTTTTAGGTTTAAAATGTTTGCAGTTTTGGTTATTTTTAAGAAATATTCCTTTTTTTGAAACCCTTATGCCATGTTCCTTGGTATACAACAAAAAAAGGTAGGATTGTTTTCAATCTAAAATATTTTGGATTGATTCAATACAATCTTTGAATTAGACACAAGGAGAGATATTTGTATATCTTGTTTGACACAATGGAAATATTTCAAGTTTGAGTTTAAATGAATTTCATAAAATTTAGTTTCTAACAATTTGTTCTCATTTTTTATTAGATGAAAGCATGAATTATTGGTTATATTTTTTGTTTGAAGAGTAATGAAAGTTGTGATTCAATACTTACTCTTTTCTTTGTAACCCTATTTTTTTTTCCTTCTTGTCAAAAAGGCCTATCGTTAAATATTGAAGTAATATTGAATAATTTTAGTGAAGTTATGGTTTTAATAACTATATATTTTTCTTGATTTAAGAGGAGATTTTTTTGGGTATAATTTTCTTTCCTTGGATATTTTTTCAAGTTCATCATGGATATGGGATATAGTGGTTCTAATAAAATAATATAGTATATTTATATAAAAATGAAGGCCATTAAAATGTCATGAATAAATTAATGATTATAAAATATCTCTTTCAATCGTATTCTCTTCAAGGTTTTGATTCAAAAATAAATGATGTTAATATGAGTTCAAAATAATAAGATAATTCAAGTTTGAGCTTGAACAAGTTGCATAATGTTTCTTGAAACATTACACATAATCCTAAGTGTTCAAATATTCCTTACTCATAAAAATTTTTGTGTTGTCTTCATTGGATAGAGTAGTCTTATCACATTTATTCAACTATCAAATACTTTTTTTTATTGAATGGCTACTAGATATTTTAAAAATAAAAAAATATTAATTTTTTATTGGCAAAAGAGGTTTGGGTGTTTTCACCCCTTTCATATATATATATATATATATATATATATATATATATATGAGTAATTAAAACTTATACCCATGGAGATATATGTGTTAAAAAAATACAATTCATCTTATGAGATGATTATTTGGTTTTGATAAAACATTTTTAGTATTGTGATAATATTAGAGTTGAGTCCAAGATTTGGATAAATAAAATGCACGAGTAGAGTAAACACATGCTCCAAACAAGTGCACAACATGAAATAGATGAAATTAAATGAAATAAACAAGAGAGAATATTTCATAAGAGAGATATGATCCAAAAAGCCAAACTTCCATTAATTCACATAATAGTAATAGCTCTCACACCTCACCAAATACAAAGGATAACATGCCATTAAATAGGTTGAGAAAAGGCATGAAGCCACATCCATTTGTAAATATAAACATAGGTCAGTTGCCAAATGAATATTAAACCCATGTGCTAGAGATAAGTCAACATTGGTTGGTGAATGGCAAGGCATCCTTACCAACCCATTTGACCACAACTTATACATGTGGGTGTGTAACTAAATGACCTAATAAATCACCCTAAATAACTAAATATCCACCTAAACATGGTGAATAATACAAGTGTAGTAAAAAACTATGTAACGTGAAAAACCTACACTAACACCCCCCTTAAGTGTACCTTAGGTGGGTAGTAGAATTGGGTCCTGACAACTAGGCCTTATCAGGTACCCAAGAACAAAATAAGCTCTCACAAAGTGAGGAAAAAAGATAAAACCCAATGGGAAAAAACTCCCCCCCCCCCCCCCCCCCCCCCGCCCCGAAAAAGAGAGACATAGAAGAAGAGAAGAGGCTATAAGGCCCCCCTAAAGATTATACTACTACTAGTGTAAATCTCACCCCAAAAAGAGCTCGTAAATGAATGAAATTACTCTTAGTAAAGGGTTTAGTAAAGATATTTATAACCTTCTCTAAAGATAAACAAAAAATCAATTTGATGACCTCACCATGAATAAGTTCCTAGATAAAATGCATGTGAATCTCAAAGTGTTTGGTCTGTTGGTGCTAAACCTAATTCTTACATATTTGTATAGTAATCTAATTATCATAATAGATGATGGTGGGATATATAATAGGAATGCAAAACTTAGATAGAATCCTCTGAAGCCAAATATGATCATTAGTTACATTAATATATCCCATGTACTCTAGCTTTGCGGATGATATAATAATAACATGTTGATTCTTTCTATACCAATTGATAGGACCAGAACCCAAGGAAAACTTGTAACATGAAGTGGACTTGTAATTATGAGTATCATAGCCCAATTTTAATCTATAAAACCAATCAAATTGATCTCTTTGCTAATTATGTATTGAATATTAAATCTATAAGAACTTTAGATGTAATGAAAGATCCTCTTAGCTAATTTCTAGTGTAATTCATGGGGTTCCTACATGAATCTCAAGATAAGTCCCACTACATATGAAATGGCAGGCCTAGTATGAGTTAGATAGATAAGGTTGCCCATAAGCTATTGATATCGAGTGACATTGACCAAAGGTGTAGAATAGTTAGCCTCAAGCTTGACTCCTGATAAAAATGGAGTTGGAGATGGATTACAATCAACCATGTGAAACTAAGCCAAAATATTGAGAGCATACTTAGGATATGTAAGTGAAATATCTAAATTATATTGTGAAATCTTAATGATGCAAAAGTAGTAAACAAGACCCGAGTCTATCATGTCAAATCTATCCTATAGAGTTGTCTTCACCATTGTAATATATGATGAGGAACTCCTACTGATCAAAATATCTTTAATATAAAGAACCAATAATAGTAAAGAATAATCCTACCACAAGAAGCATGCATTTGGGTCTAAATGACACATGGTGAAACCTGATGTAAGGAAGAAGGAATAAATTTTGATGTACCAAGCCCGAGGGGATTGTTTAAGACCATAAATGGATTTCCTAAGTCTAAAAACTAAGGATGAATCCTAAACAAACCCATATGGTTATTCTATGTATATCTTCTCATCAAGGTCTATATAAAGAAAGATACTCTTCCATCTATTTGGTGCACATCCCAACTATGTACTATGGCTATAATTAGTGTGAGTTAGATTGAAGTCATATTTAAAATAGATGCAATGGTCTTTGAGTAGTCAATACCAAATACCTATGAAAAACCCTTGGTGACCAATCACACCTTGTACTTATTACTTGACTCATCAATTATAAACTTGGTCTGATATATATGCCTACATCGAATCATCTTCTTCTCCTTAATAAGTGAAGTCAAATCCCAAGTATGATTTTTGATCAAGGAATAATATTATTCCTATAAAACACTTTCCAACTTAGGTATGCCTAAATAATATCAAAATGTCTATGGATTCAAAACTAAATTCAAGAAGTCATGTGAACCACTCTGATAATCTGCTTGAGTACATTTTTAATCTGTGGATCCCTTACCTAAGTGCTTACACTATGGAGTGTCTACTTGGCCCAAAGAGGCCTATAAGTGGGTGAGTCAAATGTTGACTCCTCATCCTCTAAAACATGACTAGAGGTGGATTTAGATGACTCCACATCACTATCCTTATTGTCTGAACTAGAAGAAGAGGAAGATCTTAGGTCAGGAACCTACTCTAAATGATCTGAGTTAGAAGAAAAATCATTAAGTCTAAGTGAATCTAATGAAAGAGAAGTGTCAATTGTTGAGTTTTTGAAACTTTACTAAAAGTGAACACTTCTCTCTATGAAAAACTCATGTATGGTCAGATTTAGAAGGTGGTATCCCTTGACACCATATATATAACATACAAATATGCAAGGATTGGATTAAGGTTTTATAGCTTTGCATTTATTGTTTGATATATATGCCATAGATAGAGATCCAAAAATCCTAAAGTGATCAAAATCAAGTTTCCTTCCATGCCAAGATTTAAATGGAGTTATACCTTTAAAATGTTTATGAGTAACCTTATTCTGAATATAACAAGCACAAATAATGGCTTCATCCCAATACTAAAGTGTCAAGGACCTAGAATGAATCATACAACTACCAATCTCTTTCAAGGATCTATTTGTGCATTATACAATTTCATTTTATGAAGGAACGTAAGTAACTATCTATTATAAATCAATCCTCTTTATGGTGTAGAATTGCTCAAATATATTGCTAACATATTCACCTCCATTGTCAATTCAAAGAATCTTGATATATATCTTAGATTGTTTCTCAATAAGTACTTTGAAGTCTTGAAAATATTTAAACACTTCAAACCTTTGCTTAAGAAAGTATACCCATGTAAAGTTATAATTTACTTAGCCTTTGTAAAAGATAAATTGGGAAAAGTCATAGATACATCATTTTCCTCTAACACCAATTCTTGTGAAGCCCTCCAAGCCTTTCATTTGTCAAATTTTGATTCAGGATGCTTTCTATGAGAGTAACCCTAAGAAATTCCCTTAGATAATTGGACTCAAGGTAAGCCTATGACCATGTCATTTTTGATAAGTTGTTCAAGGTAGTGGTAGTTAAGGTGTCCAAACTACTCATGCCATAATTTTCTAACTCTCTATGAATGAGTCAGCAATGCAGTCAAAGAAGAATTAGGTGCAAAATGTGAGAAGGTGTATAACTTGGCTTGGTGATTTTTCCTACCCAATGCTATTATAGAATCACTATGAAACTCCCTGATGATAACTAAATCTGGTAGAAACTCAACTCTCATGATTTTGATGATGTCAGTGGATAGGAGATTGGTTGAAAGATAAGGAACACTTAGAACATTTTTGGATGTTCCTCCTTCTATTTTAGTATACCCTCTCATTAAAACTTGTACATAAGTGTCATCACTCAAACTAATAGAATACATGTTATAATCTCTAAGGAAGAAAATTCAACTAGTGAAGAGACCATGTGGTGAAAAGCACTAGAACCAATAACCTATGAAGATGTTGAAGCTACAACTATTACAAGAGCCTTGCTCTTTTCTTTCTCTTTACCTTTACCCTTTGCCTTAGTACAATCTTGGGTAGATGAATTTTACTTAATATAATCAAGAACACTTATGTTATTCTTCTTTAGGAGATGATTTAAGTGATCTATTTGCTTCTTCATGCACTTGTGTTCATCATGCCCTCTTTTTATTATAGTAGTCACACTTAATCTTCTATTTCTTAGGTTTTTCATTGGAAGAGGAGGCTTCAATTTTGGTTTTGGTAGAGGTTGATTCTTTATTCTTCTCTTTATCCTTATTTTTCTTCTTTTTCTCTTTGTTTGAAGTCTTTTCTCTCCCACTCCAAAGAATTAGGGATTGAGTCTTTGTGGACTTCAATATGCTCATTTGGATTAACTTCTCTATCTCCCTCAATATAAAATATCCTCCTTTTAAAAAAAATGAAACCATCTTTACAAATTAAAATGTTATAAAGTCAATAATTTTTTTGACTTTTTAAAAACATAAAAACCCAAAAAGTGGCTTTAAAAAAATTTAAATAAAGTAGATTTACCACAAAAAATAGACAACCATGACATTTTTTTGTAAAAGGTAATAAAAACCACTAAAATACAATGAGTGTCTTTAAACAAAAAAAATAGTAGTCGATAACTTTGACCAAGTAGATAGTTCGATGGCCGATGGTTATAGAGATGAGTGTAGGTTGTGGAGTGAATCAAGGGTTTATGAGAGAATACCAAGGGTTGTGAAGGCTATGTAGCATCCAAATTAGGTCAAAACTAGATGGTAATACCTTAGACTGATTCATTCATTTTGAGTTGTGTACTCTAGTTGGAAGTAAGGTCTATAAAATATGAGGAAGGTGATGACCTAAGCAGGGCATGGAATAGGCCTGAGAAGATTGAAATGTTGATGCATGCATATCAAAAAAAAAATCCCCCCTTTTTAAAGAGTGGTAGGGTTTAAATAGTGAGAAAGATTCATGACCAACAATGCATGGTGAGGAATGTTATGTGTATACAATAATGGCTTGAATAGGAATCCTGCATTCAATAAACAAGAAAAAATCAATCCAAGAATAAAAATCCAAACCCTACACTAATATGCATAGAACATGATCATATGCCCTTAATAGTTTATTAAATAAGCCAAAACTATTTGGATAGCTCTGATACCATATTGGATTTGAGTTCAAGATATGGATAAGTCGAATGCACGAGTAGAGTGAACACATGAAACAAGCAAGTGCACAACACAAAATAGATAAAAGCAAATGAAATACACAAGTGAGAATATTATACAATAGAGATAGGATCTAAAAATACAAACTTATATTAATTCACACAAGAGTAATAACTCTCACACCTCACTAAGAAATGTGAACATAGGTCAGTTACCAAATGAATAGTAAACCCATATGCTAGAGGTAAGTCAACATTGGTTGGTGAATGACAAGGCATCCTCACCAACCCATTTGACCATAATTTATACATGTGGGTGTGAAACTAATTGACCTCATAAATCACCCTAAATAACAAAATATCCACCTAAGCATGGTGAATAATATAAGTGTAGTAGAAACCTAAATAAGGTGAAAAATCTATACTAATAGATAACAATTTTTTGTTCTTCATTGACTACAATTGGTAGTGTGTTATTTTAGCTTCTACAAATAATTTCATTAAGGTTACATGTGTTTATTTAAAACATTGGTTGGAATGAATATTTTTTAGTTTACTTAGTTTTTCAGTGACAATGATGAAGTTTTTCACTCAGTTTCAAATGTGATTAAATATATTTGGAAAGAAATATTATTATTCTCTTAAAAACATTTGTGTTAACACATTTTGATCATATTACTAAAGTTTAATAAAAAATTTAGTTTTGAATATTGAAATTATAATAATATCATTTGAGATGGTCTTGGATGATTTAAACACAAGTTTTTATTCATTAATTTTGTTTATATATTTGATATGATTTTTCAAAAAGGAAATAATTGTTTGAATACACTTCTTTTGTGCATGTTTGACTGTAGTTTTATTGTGAATTGATTATTTGATTTGATTTTAGGAATGATGTTTCATCTTTGCCTTACTTTTGGTGAGAAAATGAATACATGGTTGTGTGTTGACTTGGATTTTTAGTTTATCCACTAATTTTAGCACAACGTAGTGGTGTTTTTAATAAATATGTGCTACATATTAGAGTTTTGTAATATGTTTTGACAATTCACTGAAGCAATTTAGAATTGTAATGAGTTAACATGTTTCATTTAATTAATAGATGTCTTATAAGTTGCATTTATTTTAAATTAAGGAAAGATACCAATTTGGAGTTAGATTTCATTCCATTTTGATAGAAATAATGTTTGGGAAAGAGATAACTAAAAAAAAGAAAAATGCACCATCTACACGTGGTATTTACTGAGGCAAACCTTTTACGGACCAAAGGTCTATTAGTGCATTTGTGAAAGGATTTACATATGGTAGTAGGGTCTCTCTCCAATTCATTTTTAATGACCTTTGTTTTGAGATGTTTTGAATGTTGTAACCTGTAAGACTTTCACACTCCATGGTATTCATGATTGGTGAACTTTTTAAAGAGGAAATTGGTGGTCTTGTCCTTTTAGGTGTGGTTCACTTACTATTTATTCTTTCCAAATTTATTAATTTCTAATGAAACCTTTTTACTTACTAATATTTTTTCCTAAAATAATGTTATACTTCGATTGAAAATCCCTAATGCCATTATTGGACCTTATGATTCTACTTCTACATATTTTAAACTTGCTAGTAACTATTCAATCCTACTTGTGGTAACCCATGTGATGAATAAAAATAAGTTATAGGTGGATGATGAGTCTATATGGTTGAATTGAATCAATATTCATGTGAGTTTAATAGAATATAATGAGAATAGTAAAGATAGAGGTGTTTTATTAATTGACTTGATATTATTTGATGAGGGCAAATAAAATAATTTTTTTGATCATATGAATTTTGTTCTCAAAATTTTAGATACTATTAATATTTTTATCCCAAAAATATCATTACATATGATACCTTATGGGAGACCCCCTTTATTTCTTATGAAAATCCTTGAAACTTCAAAAGACCCACCTTTCCCTTTATGCTTTGTAGAATCTGGAACTCTAGATGTAATTTGCACTTATGCAAATTATTTCACAAGTTTTAGATCTTGTGAAGCACCTAACACCTAAACTGACAGAATCTAGAACCCACCATGAACTTTGAAAATTTTTATAACATGAAAAATACTGGTAGGTTCCAAATCCCATAAAGTACCCATCTTCCAAAATAGTGGAATCTAGAACCCAACGTGTACTTTACACATTTTCACAACATGCAAAATGAACTTCATGCTCCAGAACCTATGAAACACCCATACCCAAGACTGGTGAAATTTAGAACATGATGTAATCCAAAATCCAAAATGCACTTCTAGCACCTTCCAGTTCCATGGAAAATTTTAGGTGATTCCAACACCTTATAGTTCCGCAAAAAGTAAAAGTGCAAAATCATGAAGTGAAAATCACACGGTTCATTTTGATAAAAGTGATAAAAACTTAAATGTTGTAAAAATCTCACTTATGTTATGATTTTTTGCATGAAAAATTAATTTGAATTATTTTCAAAGTTATCTTCTATTTTGGAAAGACTAATTCTATTTTGAGTGCCTCTTTTTGCATGAGGAAGTAGTTCTAACAACTACTAGATGAATAAGCCTTACATGGAAATTCAACACTTCTATTCATGCCATGCTACACCAAAAATCACAGCCAACTCAAGCATGTCATTTTCTATCCATTTCACAAGTTTATAAATGCCAAAAATAGAAGAACTCACCTCTTTTGCATGAAGTTTTCAAGTTTGCATTATCTCCTTCAACTAGACATTCAAGTTTTGTCAACTACATATCATCTTAGAGATATTTTGTATAAAAATGGGCAGACCACATGGCCCAATCTATCTTTTTTTCTATTGGAGAATATAATTTATGCATTTTGAATGTATTTTCTATAAGTTTTAACCTTTGGAGAGAAATAAATGAAAGGTTTTTTTTCTTGTCTATGGAATATTTGTGTTGTGCAAGTTGTTTGATTATTTGTGGAAGTTTTGTCTTTTATTTCAGTCACAAGAAAATTCATCTATGGTATTTTACCCCCATGAAATTATTGCTTGATTTAAATAAATATCCTTGTCTCTTTTGTGAAAAATATCTAAAAAACTACCTCTGACTCCTCATTTGTATAAGTCTATGCTAAAATAAATTCAATATAATTTTCCTCTCCATTATGTTTGTCAAGTAGGAAATAAGACCCACTCAAACATTTGGTGTGATCACCATATTTTTAGTTTTTTTTTAATTTCAATTCTTCAACACTTTTCCTATCAAAAACCCTAGTTTAGGATTCAAAAGTACTAAAGATCAAGATTTCCAGAAAACTAGTATTTTATCAATTTGCATCAGATTTAGTGAAACAAAGCTAGCCTTCTCTAGATATTAAACTCAAATTGCCAAGGTCCCATAGCTTTAGAGGTTTTTTCATTATATCATTAGGTAATTACACAAAAAGATATAGAATCAAGACAAGTACAATCTTATGTGATAATAGTTTTTGGCATACCTGGTGGGACTCAAATTTGATGATTCTTACATCATCCATTGAAGGATTTTAGTGTGTTCATAATTGCATCTTTCAATTTAGGGTAGTTTATTCAACACCATGGTGACTCTAAATATCACATCAACTAGTTTAAGCAGTACAAGCTCTTAAAGATTATCAAATATCATGATTTAGGTGATATTCTTGGTCTTTTCCATTCTTTTGAATTAATCTAATCCCCTGGTGACTCTATTGATATGCACTTATTATTGAAAAGGCATACCTAATTTTTCCTTATTTGAATGCTCTAATATGTTGATCTATCATGGAAAATATGCTTTTCCCCCTCATACTTATCAAAATGCATTTTTTATGCCTTTATACCATCCATATTAGATTGAAAATGCTACTAGTTTACCCAAATAGCCTTATTATAGCAGGATATCTTCATTTTCATAATAATTACTTTCCTTACACCCTAATTCAACCTTCTTGGAAACTTGTTTGCACCTATGATGAGTCTCAAGAGGGATATCTTGCTCCCAATATACATTATTACCCTCCAAATTATCCCCAAAAGAGCATCAGTGATATACAACTTGATTTCTAGAGACAACTGATGGAGATTGAAAGAAAGGAGTATAGTAGGCAGAAGGAAGAGCTTGTTTATCAATCTTACACATAACTATAGGAGGTGATGGGATAATGTAGATATGAAGAAGAGTGTTTGGATAGGTAAATCATAGCTAAGAAGGAGCAGATGCATAAGTTTCTTGTATAAATGCAAAAAAATTGAATCATAGGAAACCACCTCCACACCTCCCTTTCCTAGCTTCAGGAAAGATAAATCCTCTATGCTTTCAAGTAAATCCCCTAATTTCAAGGTTACAAGTTTCAGAGGCCACCCTTCTTTGAAAGAGAATTCCCCCATTACTCCTCAAAAACCCCAAGCATAATTATGGTAGCCTTCTTGGACCATGCATCCTAACTTCACAATGCCCACCTTCTAAAATCCCCTTCCTCTACACTAGTTGAAACCTCTTGCCCTCCCACCATCTCCATTTTAAAAGGAGGACTAGTTGTATATAAGGAAAGTGAATACCATTTAGATGAGGAGGAGGAGGACATTTCAAATGAGTATGATGAGGAAATCATCATTGGCAGCCCTCTTTGTGCCACTAAATCAAAAAATTTAGAGCAGCTCCTTGAAGAAGATGAACAAAATCAGCTTACATAGTAGGGTAATATGTAGGGGTGAGATGATGAGAAATCCTCTTAGATAAATGATATTTCAATAAATATATAATAAGATGAGGTTAGTCATGAAGCTGTAATGAGGCCTCTCATGTAGAAGAGCGAAGAGCAGCTGGAGGAAGATTTTTTTGGGATGAACTAAAGGAATTTTGGTTGAGCATTGAAATAAAACTATCATATATTAAAGGGGAAAATCATGAGCAGCAAGAACAAAAAGAGGAAGTGGATGTGTTCCCAACTCAATCACTTGGGTAGGTGCATCCCAATTAGTAGGATGATGGAGAAGAAAAACACATAAGGGAGGGTAATTTTAATTTCTTAAACTTTGTCTTGATAAGAGGATGCCCTATCAAGTACCTAGCTTGGTTATAATTTATCAACAAGGAACCATCACATGTGCCTAATGCAAAACACAAAATTAAGCATAAAAAGAGCAAAATCAGCTTGCCTATCCACTCCAAGATAGTTTTATGTTTAACTAATCGGGATTGGATATGTGAGTTTATTTATGTTCTTATAATTAGAGAAGTATATGATCAATTTATTGACTATTCACTCCTCCATATTTAGTTGTTTTCCCTTAAGCATGTAAAGCATATTAGATTAGTAAGAAAGGGTAGTTATTTTGTACATCGAGTCAATGGATTTTTTTAGATGGCCTTTTAATTGGTTAGTTTAAGGTAGGTTAGATGTTTCTTTCTTCTAAGTGCCTTTGGCATAGGTTGTGTTATTTTCTCTCTATTTTGTTTGTCTATTTTCTTGTTTTTTTCATGTCTACAAAAATCCTAGTTTATTGTTCCCTAGGTTAGAGTTTGTAGAATAAAATTTGACTCCATGCCCAATGTCTTGAAAGGGTACTGGATTAAAATTATTAATACGCAATAATCTTGTATAGGTCGCTAAAAATGTTGATATTTTTGTCCCAAAAATATCATTACATCTGATACCCTAAGGGAGACCCCCCTTTGTTTTTTAGTAAAATACTTGAAAATTCCAAAAGACCCACCTTTCCATTTATGTTTTATAAAATCTAGAACTCTAGATGCAATTTGTAGAATTTGAAACCCACCATACACTTTGCACATTTTCATAATATGCAAATGCATGGTGGGTTTTGGATCCCATGAAGCACCCATCTTCCAAAATCAAAGAATATATAACCTAGCATGCACTTTGCACATTTGCACAACATGCAAAATTCACTTCAGGCTCCAGATCCTATGAAACACCCATACCCAAGACTGGTGGAATATATAACCTAGCATGCACTTTACAAGTTTAAAATTATGCAAAGTGAAATACGGGCTATAGATACTGTAAAACATACCCTCCAGATCTATAGGAACTTTTAAGTGCCTCTATCACCCTCCAGTTCTATAGGAACTTTTAAGTGCTTATAGCACCCTCCAGTTCCATGGGAACTTTCAAGTACTTATAACACCCTCCATTTCCATGAGAACTTTCAAGTGCTTCCAACACCCTCTAGTTCCATGAGAACTTTCAAGTGATTCCAGCACCCTCCAATTCCTTGAGAAATTTGAGGTGCTTTCAACACCCTCTAGTTCCACAAGAACTTTCATGTGCTTCCAACACTATCCAGTTCTCAAGAACTTTTAGGTGATTCTATCACCCTCTAATTCTATGGGAACTTTCAAGTACTTACATCACCCTCCAATTCCATGAGAATTTTTAGGTTCTTCCAACACCCTCTATTCCTATGGTAACTTTCAGGTGCTTCCAACACCCTCCAGTTCTATGAGAAATTTTAGGTGCTTCTAGCATCTTCCAGTCCCATGGGAACTTTTAGGTGCTTCCAACAACATCTAGTTCCATAATAATTTTTAGGTTCTTATAGCACCTTCCAATTCCAATAAAATCAAAAGTTCAAAATCATGAAGTGCAAATTGCATGGTTCATTTTGGCAAAAGTGATAAAGACTTAAAAGTTTTAAAAGTCTCGCTTATGTTAGGGTTTTTTGTATGCAAAAGTAACTTGAATTATTTTCAAAGTTATCTTCTATTTTGGAAAGACTAGTTCTATTTTGAGTGCCTCTTTTTGCATGGGGAATAAATTCTAACCATTACCAGATGAAGAAGCCTTATATGGAGATTCAACACTTCTAATCATGCCATGCTACACAAAAAATCACACCCAACTCATGCATTCCATTTTCCAACCATTCCAAAATTTTAGAAATGTTATAAATAGAAGAAATCACCTCTTTTGCATGAGGGTTTCGGATTTTCATGATCTCCTTCAACTAGACATTCAAGTTTTGTCAACTACATCTCATCTTGGAGATATTTTGTATAAAAATTAGCAGACCCTTGTATTTCTTTTGTTATTGGAGAATATAATTTTTGCATTTTAAATGTATTTTCTACAAGTTCTAACATTTGAAGTGAAATAAATTGAAGATTTTACTTTCTTGTATGTGAAATATGTACAAGTTGTTTGACTATTTGTGGAAGCTTTGTCTTTTATTTCAGTCACAAAAAATCCCATCTATGGTATTTTTCCCTCTTAAAATTATTACTTGATTTAAATAAATATCCTTTTCCCTTTTATAAAAAATAGCTAAAATACTAAATATGATTCCTCATTTTTATAAGTCTATGCTAAAATAAATTCAATATAATTTTCCTCTCCATTATGTTTGTCAAGCAAGCAATAAGACCCACTCAGACATTTGGTACAATCACCATATTTTTAGTTTTTGTGAATTTTAATTCTTCAACCCTTTCCCATAAAAACCCCTAGTTTAGGATTCAGAAGCATTAAAGAGTGAGATTTACACAAAATTGGTATTTTATCAATTTGCATCAGATTTAGTGGAAGGAAGACAGCCTTCTTTGGAGACTAACCTCAAATTTCCAAGGTCTCACAGATTTGGAGGCTTTTCCATTGTATCATTAGGCAATTTAAAAACAAGTTACAAAATCAAGATAGGTGCAATCCTATGTGATAACAAATACTTTTATTTTATCAGTTGTTGATTATGCTACCTTGCTTTCATTTTTCATCAGATTATGTTTTTTGTTGACAGTTACAGTGATATTATAGATTATTATTTCAATTCTACTTTCTTGATTGATTGAATTGTAATTTTACTTTAGTGATATTATAATAGCTAAAAACCTCTAAGGTTGAATTGTGTCATAGTGAATAATATAATATCTAAATCATATTGGTTTTCTATAAGTAATATTCTTATGATTTTACCCATATATGCCTCCCTTTTAAGGTGAGAGATAATATTATTGAATCAATTTTCTATTTAAATTACATTATCTTTTATTTTTAGATAATAAATGATTATTAGTATATTGATGAGCATCAAATGTTGAAATTTTTGATAATTGGTTGTGTCAAAAATAGAGATTGAAATGAATATGCTATGAAATTCACTTTGTAAATTGTTTAGAAGTGAAATATATTTTGTAAATATGAATTTACATTTCATTTTGTATATAAACAAATATTTGATTACAATATTTTGATCTTTTTATGTTAGTTGACTATATAATAATTGTATTTAGTGATTAATTAAATATTAAGTGAAATGTAGTGGGCCCCCACCCATGATAACACTTGTGTTATTAGTATTATTATGAATAACTTACTCGAGTATTTTATTTTGGTTAATTTTATAGATTGACTTATTATTATAAAATATTAAAGTTTTATTTTAAAAGTTAATTAATTTGAAATAAAGTTATAATTGACTTTATTTTATTCTATTCTATTTAACAAATTTAGATTACAACTCAAAATATAACTAATCTTTATTGAAGGGTTTTAAAAATAATCAAATGCAAAATTACTTAGGAAGAATTCATATAGGTACAAGAGATCTTATCAAAATTTCATATTACACTTCTCTTCTATGAAAATCCTCTAATATCAGATGTATGATTGTAGGAATACTTAATAATACTTTATTTAATGGTGAAATACCTAATTTGGTATAGTCAAGCATATTCAATTTTATTAATTATTTATAAACTAATTATTTATAATATGTAAAATTATTAATACTTTTGATGACTGTAAAAAGATATGTCAGTCATATACGTATATGTTACTTATGTCCTTTACTTGAAACCAATGAACACTTCATATAAATATATTGTATGGTAGATTATTTAGGATTAATCATGTCGGATTACAACATATTTCTTTATCTCAATGCATATTTTTTAAACAATTATGAATCATATACTTTTAATTATAATAAAATATTTTCTAAATTCTATACATGACTCGAGTCTCAAACTTGTTTATTCTTTATTTTTCTATTTAAGTTATTTTCATTTAGTTGTTTACCACTCTTTAGGTTTAGAAGATTTTTACTTGTATTTGTTTTTTAATTTTATGTAGATAATATCACATTATTTTTCTTCTTTTATTTATCTTCTCCAATTTAGTTATCTATATGGCATGTATGCATTATTTTCTTTATTCTAGAATCCTTAAATTCTCATGTGCCATTTAATAGTTATTTCATTTACTTGTTTGCTTTCTTTAAATTTATATTTATTTCTTGTTGACTTTCTTAAGTAAATATATTTCATGAGATGTAAAGAGCTAGGTCTAAAAAGGCACCTTATTTATTTAGAGGATTAACTGATGATTCCTTCAAATAAGGTTTCATTTAGTGTGACTTCTCCCAAGCAACCACTAACAATAGAATGAATAATTTGGAGATAATAAATTTGCAACAGAAGAATAATTTTAAATTTTACAAACTCCAAGATACTTTCTTTGAAGTCTGGTTTAAAAAGACTCTTTTTCTTATATTTCATCTCTACAAGATGATGAGTTCCAAATTAACAACAATTTTAAACACAAGAAACATAAAGGGTAGTCCTTTTCATGCTATTGTGCCTTTTTAGAAGGCTTGGTGTTCTAGCTGGTAGGTTCATAATTGATATTTGTTTGAGATATTTTGTTGCACGACCATTTTTTGTTATATTGTCCTTATTTATCACAACTTCCAATTTATATGTAAAAAGGTATGTGGCTTTTTAAAAACCCACATTTATCATTATAAAAAAAAATTGAAAGGAAATAAGTTAATGAGGATGAGATTAATAAATAGAAATATTCAATTTTACCCTCTGAGAGTCTACTTATTTCATAGGTCTACCTTTTGGATAGGACAATTACATATTTCTTTGATTATGAGTTCAAAAATATTCAGAGTATGATCTATACATTAAACATTTGGATGTAAATTGAAACCTTTTAAAATAAAAAGAATATAGAGATTGAATTAATTTTGTGATTGAGTTGATTTTACTTTGAAATTGATTAAATGGTTTAGATTTATAGATCTTGTTAAATATGTTTTGAGGATTAGCATAACTTTTAAACACTTAATATATAAACTACCTTCCTACACACATAAGTACTACTCTTTTAATCAAGTATGTTTCTATGATTAAACTAGTCCAATTCTAATTTAACCTTCATGATAGACAAAAAGGTTAATTAGTTGATTGTTACAAATTTTAATGTCAAAAAATTTTACACTTTCATTGAATATTTCTTAAATCAATTCTTTTTTCAAGTAATTGTTATTTATCATTCATATTTTCTCATTTTATCTAAGAAAATCATTGGACTACCACCAATATTTCAACTTAATATTTATATTTATAACAAATAAGTTGACCTTATTTCAAAATTGATATAAATAAATTGGTATTATCATCCCAAAGATCTCTAAGATATCATTAGGATCATTTATTTCGATAAAAAATCAAATTTTGAAATATAAATACTCTCTTTATTAAAAGAAAACACATGTTGATATAATTCAGAAAAAATTACATTTAAAATGAGAAATAGAACAAATTTTAGCAACTAATCTAAAACCAACCATCATATAACTTTATGAAAAACCACCTAAATATAGTTAATTAATATTTTCCAAATGGAAGCATAACTTAGAAGGAATTTAATTATATATTATATTCTTTGTTTACATTTAGATAAAGAAGATGAAGAAATTACTGCTTATAAGCCAACTTTTGATGTTGGAAAAGCACTTGTAAATCCCTGGATATAAGGAAATATAATTTATACTAGAATTAGGCTTGCAAAACTCCATTACATGAAAGTAATTAGTATCATTTTTTTTTGTTAAGATTCAGGTGAATAATAAAAAGATCATTTAGACTCCTTCAAGTTAATCTATGTTACCTCAGGAATTACTAATGAAAAGATATAGATTACAATATTTTACTAAACTTTGGAAGAAAAAGCTTATCAATATTTCATTATCTTACCTCCTAAAGTCATTAAAGAACTAAAATACATAGAATATTAGTTAGAGATATGTTTTGGAAAAGCTAAACATGATTTTGAATTAGTCAATGAATTAATTGCTATTTTTATATACCTAGGTGAAATCATCTATCTTTTCAAAACAAGGTTTATAATACTTTGGTAAAATATCCCACCAGATGTGAGGCCTTCAAATAAATTATCAAGAGAATATTATTATATTGCTTTACCTATTAAATACTTAATGACATTAGAACATTAAAAACATAATTAAATATAATGCAATTATTAATTTTTAGATTGAATACAAAAATAAGTTAAAAAATATTATATTTAAAGATATAGCTTTAACTAGGTTAACTTTTGGTAATATTCATAAATATTGATAGCTATTCAAAACATGGGTAATGAGATGGTCAATCTTAGATGACAATTGAATGATCATCCTTCTACATCAAAAAAATAGTGAATGATTCAAAAGGTAAGAATAAATTAAAAAATCATTATTGTAATGTTTGTGAATTGAATTATAATCCTAAAAATTATATTTTTTATGTAAAAATTTAAAATACTTATTGAAGGTAAAAATATTATTTCTTTCAATCTAGCTGACAACATAAACACATATAGTTTCAGAGAACCTCTAGGTGAAACTGAGATTGCTAATGATTATGTCATTCAAATCAAAAATAGATATTATAGTTATTTAAAAAAATATAAATATATCATAATATAATAATCATCAATATTCTTCCTCAAAATCATATGCTAAAGATAAAGATAAATTTATAAGCCAAAATAATACTATTACAAAAAATCTAGTCAATAATTCATAAGCAAAAAATCCTATGCCTATTATATAAAATAATACACAACATCAACCAAATTTTAGGCCAATAAATTATGCTCAAAGAAACATAATTATTAGAACTTATAATATAGTGAATGATATAGAAAATAAAAGGCCAACTATTCTTTAAGTTAGGCTCCTTACTTAGCTAATTAGAAAACATTAACATAGCTATAAAGAATTTTAACCCTAGGATAATTCTAGGCTTATAAGAATAAATAACTAAAGTAAATGAACATGTTTTTACTTAAAATAATAATACACCTGATTATATCCCACCATTCTATGTGCCTATAAGAATTATTGATAATATTATCCATAACTGTATTCTTGGCACATAAGCTTGAAAGAATATCATACCCAAATTCATTAATGATCAATTAAATATTCCTTACAAAAAATATAATTGTAAATTTATAAGGTTTGAATCTATTCAAAATAAATGTGGTAAGTTTAAGGCTATAGTGATTGAAATTATTTTAAACGAAAGGATTAGATGTATGGGTAACATTCAAATTCTTGATATTATTTCTAATTATGCTATATTGTTATAAAAAGATTAGTCAAAATCTACTGGTGATTTTATTAGTAAATATATAACTTGAGTCTTTATAGGTTAAAAACTTGATTTCATACATAGGAAATATTGGAATGGTACACTTATTAAATCCATTGCTTTTACTGACACTTGGATTAGAACCTATGGAATTTTGACTTTAAATGAACCTAATCATAAACATACTAGAATAGTACCTATAAAAACAATTTGATCTTTATATTTTTATGGTACTTGTTCTCAAAATGGTAATAATGCCGGTG
This sequence comes from Torreya grandis, assembly GCA_037957365.1. Lineage (NCBI taxonomy): Eukaryota > Viridiplantae > Streptophyta > Pinopsida > Cupressales > Taxaceae > Torreya > Torreya grandis. Next base: position 6,155,330 of record JARHVA010000135.1, read on the forward strand.
TGATACTTATATCACATGTTTGTAATGTTTCTAGGTATGCATGTCAATTATCTTATGATACAACACAAAATATTATTAAATTTGAAGCATTATATTTAGGTATTGAAAGTTATATTAAATTAAACATCAAATATCTTGAAGTTTTTGATGATTTTTAATTAGTCAATAGGCAGGGTTGAATTTTTTTACAAAGCTAATCAATCTCGCTTAATAACTATACTTAGAAAGTATGGTCTATTATGGAGAATTTTGAAGCTTTCAATATATCATTTATACTTAGAAAATTAAATTTGTTTACTAATAAGATTATTATTTGTGTCCAATCCAACCCTTAGTGAAGCTAAACTTGATAGTGATTGGATATTTTCTAATTTTTTAAAAACCAAACTTCTTGATTTTGATATTATTGGTTACTTTTTTCTTTTTCTATGATAAACATATAGATTGTTTTATGTAAGAAAACTATTTTAAGCATGATGATTATGTCCTAAATTATGGTGATTATCTAAAATGTTGGCCTCCAAATTTTAGCTAATTGTTTTGACATTTTGGTATGGAACCAACATGGTGTGGAAGGAACCTTGAGTGATAGAATATAGCATTGAATCACCATGGTGTATAACCTACAGGGAATGAAATAACTAAGGCACAAAAGCACTAGCATGAGAGGACCCTATCAAAGAAAAACTAGTCAGGATGAACCCAAGAGCATAGGACTTGAAATAAAGACTTGGGGAATGCATGGGAAACATGAATGGTTAAGGATCAATTCATAGGGGTCACCCAGAGCTTATCCATTAGAATTTTTACATCAACCCACAAGGAGATGAACACATGGCAGCAAGGATCTAGCATAGAGAGAGTATATAGGGGGCAAAAAGGCCTGGGTCCTTAGGAGAAGTTAGTTGATAGAGCACCATGAATCTCACTTTGTTGAGAGTTAATTTAATAATTACTCCTATCATTAATGTTGTAAATACTTGGTTAGGGATAAACAAGTATCAATACCCCTATTATGAAAGACTGTGAGGAGGTATTTTGCTTAATGATACTTGTTTACTCCTAATATATGAATTATGAATATTATAAAATATTTTAGTGTCCATGTTCAATTTAATGGATAGGCTTTGTAACTATGATAGTTTGGGTTGAAAATTTGGTGATTATAACTTAGTATGAAATCTAAACTAATCTTTTCTTTTTCTAAGTAACAACTCTAAACTATAATGACATTAATCTATTTAATTGTGGTGATCAAGCTTAGTACTCTAGGGATCAAAGTAGTCTATCTTTGCCTTTATGTAATATTTATTTAAAAATTGTTTAGCATAAATAATATGACTAAGTTAATGTTACTGCACAACAAACCCTTTGGGAATCGACCTCTAGTTATGCACTTTGGGTGAGTGCACAAGACCACAGCCTTGTATGAAATTGATAATGTGCTAGCTCATTAGGCTACACTTCAGTGTTGAAGCTATATTAAAAATAAAAACCCAACATTTTTGTTCTATTTCTGGGACCCAAAGCACTTGTTTCATAGTCATGGAATATGTTTGAGTGTATCACCCTTGAGAGTATTGAGTAATGGATTACAAGAGTTGAAGATAATTTTACAGTTCCCTACCTTAAACTAGGATTTTTTGCATGATAGTGGGTAGAGAAAAATATCTATAGTGCATTGTATAAAACTTTCTTTATTGAGATCTCAGTTCACTTTCACTCTTGGCTATCTACGTATACTCAAGGATGATCATGAAACCTTGGGAGAAGATAGTCTTGGACATTAATAAGACAAAGAGATTTAGCATGACTTGGAACTTTATAGATGTGATCTATCAACCTTTGGTGAAGAGGAGTTTTGAATAGCTACATTTTGGAGTATGTTGTAACTATCTATTCATGTCTTGAAGAAGCCAAGTTCTACTTCCTCAAAAAGCCACATGGCTGTTACATTAGAAATTTCACTTTATAAATTAAGAAGTTATTTATTGACTGTGGACTTGAAACTATGATGTTGGACAGATAAATCCATTTTTGAATGAGCCACCCATTTAGATAGGGAGTGAATAAGAGTTAGTAAAATATTTTAGGTTTAGAATGGTATCTAGTAAGTAGGAATTACGGAATCAAATGTATGATGAAACTCTGTAGAGGATTATAGGAGTAAGTGGTGCAGGAAGAGACTAGGATAACTTATGAAGTGTTTTAAGGATCTATAGGGAAGTAAAAACACATAAAGAGGAACCCATCATTTTTGAACCATGCCTCATGTCACTTTTATCATACTAAAGAGAATTTAGTAGGATGATAGAAACTAAAAAACCAAGGTTGAACCAACCAGACTCCCCAACCATAGTGCACACTCATGTTTTTGACTCAGATGATATATGCATACATAGTTGAGATACAAATAATGTAAAATTTGAGATTGAACCTATAATAGGTATTAGAACTGAGTCAATTTAAAATTCATAGTGTAAAAAACACAATCCCAAGTGCAATTAATCAACTAACCACCACACCCCATAGCATGGAAATTACTATTGGAGGCCTTGGAAGTAGGCTGGGATGTGGCATGGGAGGAAGTAGTGGACTTCTACCACACAAGATAGGATCTGGAGGTCTTTAATAACCACTATTCCAAGCATCTCAACCATCTCTATTATATTATGAAATGACACTTCACTTATCTAAATATCGAGGCATGGAAAATGTTGTAGAACATGTCCATAAATATGAACTCATTTGGAGGGTATGAGTCATCACTTCTTATGAGATAAAATACAAATAATTCATAACTACATTTTTAGAGTGAGTTCATAAATGGTATAGAAAGTTTGACCCTCAACAAACAGTGGTGGACTATGATCAACTTAAAATGACATTCCTTTAGGAATTTGATATTCCTAAATTTAAACAATAAAGTATAATTATGATGAAGCACATAAAGTAGGAACTTACTAAAAGTGTATGAGAGCATGATGCAAGGTTCAAAACACTATTGTCAAAGATTTAATTTGAAATCAATGTTGATCAACATGAACAATGGTTTGTGGGAGGGTCATTACTTCCATTTTGATGAACATTATCTTAGAAGACCTTCACTAGCCTGTGCGATGCTTTAGAATCTACCCTTCACATTGAAGTGGTTATTAGTATTGATACTGGGATCAGCCATTTCATGGAAGCCCATATAAATTCAATGGCATTAAAACTTGATAAATTAATTAAAAATAATGCACATGATTCTCATAATGGTTTTTAGTACATTGATTGTGAGTCTGAAGGACACACCCAAATTAATTGCCCATGCAAGAACATTCATGTTATACTGAATCAATTGTGTGAAATCTATCAAGAAGATCATGATGTATTATCTTGTCCACTTTAACAGTGAGCAACACACTCAAAGGTGTCTATCTATTGTAAAATATGTGATGCATATAGTCATGACACTAATGATTGCTGACTAAATAGTGATAACCATGAAGTATGCATGTGATATGTGCCAAACTCTTATAGCCAATAATCATAATAATGGTGGATATCATGGCTAAGGTAGAGAATGAAGAAGAGGATGTGGTTATTTCCCACTAAGAATATGTTACATGTATGAATCATCAGACCACTATCAAAGAGATTATCTAGTTTACCTTACATGTACTTTATGTGAAAAGGACCATCAACTAGAATAGTGTCATGACCTGTACACAACCATCACTAAAGAGAGAAATGAAAAGGTTTCAGGTATCATTTGTATAGATAAACCAAATTAGCATGCATTTTTAGCCACCCCAATAGTATAATGAGTGAATATCATTACATGAAGTGGAAGATAATGTGAGAAGCCTTGAGCAAGGAAGTATCCTGATGCCTAACAAAAGAAGGATGTGATCCAAGACACTATGACATTGGTGTAAGAACTATAACAAGAGATTTAATTTATCAAATACAAATAATAAATGCAACATGCTGATATGTAGAAGGTAGCAGAGTCACAAAACTTGGTACGCAATGACTTTCAAAATATTTGTAAGTGTATGTTGGACAAAGACATTATTCTAAAATTAAGAATTTAGCTTAATAATTAGATATAAGTACCAATTAAATATCAACCTCTAGTGACTTAGTATACCAAATATCATCAATTGAATCATGCTCAATGATAAGATACCTCTATTCCTCTTATACCTCTAGAAGATAAGGAGATAATAGTGAATGTTACTATTGATGGGTGGGTAATTTGGGACATCCTAGTTGACACTAGAATTAAAGTCAACGTCCTCAAAAATAAATCATGGAAAAAAATGGATAGTCTATCACTACAACCTTTATTTCATGTATTGTTTATGGCCAATAAAACTCATGCTCTACCAATTGGAGTCCTTAAGAATGCAATGGTTGATATATATGGGGTACCCTTCAAAGCTGATTTTGAGGTTTTTGAGTTAGCAGACGCCGATGAATTCCCATATTTATTATGGAGACCTTGGTATTATGAAAAAAACATAGATTTAAGTTTCAAAAAGTGTTACATCAGTTTTTAAAATGTTGACTAGTGCATTGTTATTAACCTCGATCAAATATATGAACCCCCATAAGTCGAACCTATTAATGTGGAAGAAGATATAAACCACATTTATAATTTCATTCGTAGAGATGATGATAAAAATGATCATACTCTTGATGGCATACTTTGATGGATGGACACTCAATCCTTTTCTAACACTATGAATAATGTTTGTAATTATTGGGTGTATAGAAATTATGGCCTCACTGGAGGAGTGTGAAGTGTCATTAGAAATTGGGATACCATTCTATGAAAGCTTCATAAACATCACAGGTTCATCCACCTTATTACTAGATAAGTTATGAGGGGACCAATTATAGATGCACCTTTAGAGAGACTTGATGAGGATTCACATTTTCATGGATAAATGGAAGTCCATGACTTTATCTAGTGCCTTAAAGAATTTTATCACACTCACACTAATCATATTCAATCTTTGGTTCACCTCTTAGATGGTACACCTACAATATGTTGCCAAAACCATCATGAGCAACTCCTTTAGTGGGACCAAGTATTCTCTACCTTGCATCACCATTTTTATCATGATAACAAAGTTAGGGGAACAATCAACTATAGTAGAGTACTAACACTTGAACCCCATTTAGAAGCTTGTGAGAGAATGTGGAGAGATGAAGAGTCATACTTACCAGAGTACTTGTGGGTGTATTCATTCTATGTAACTTTACACACCTGGGCATGGGCATGGTATTTTCATGAATGATGACACATATTCACCTAATTTTGGCATATCTTAAAGGAGAAAATGAAATTGACACTATCTTATTCTTCTCCAAGGATGGATTTGTCCTCACTCTCTAGGCCATGCATGAAGTTGTTTTTGGTAATCCCAATACCATTAAGGATCACCTAAGATATATCTAAAACATCAATAAAAAAATTCTAATTATCTTAAATGAACCATTGACATAACTTTTTTTTGCACCAGCACTAGTCCTTGATCAAGACCGATGTGAATAAATACATCTAGGGAAATAAAAACTAGTGTTTCAAGTAGAAGAAGGTGAATGATCCAATCTACTTGACCCTTTTTCCAATAATTTGGATGTCCCTATGGACTTTGACACATGATTTATTCATTATTTGAAGATCGATATTGATAACCCCTACTCTTGACCCATTTAGACTATCCAATGTAACATCAACATGGAGCAATAAATAAAGATGGCTACTATAGGTAATTACTAGATTGACACTAAAATTTAAAAAATATTTGAGTTATTAAAGGAATATCAAGATGTCTTTCCAAGAATCTAAAATGACATGAAAGGAGTTCATCCATCCTTAGGAAAGATGCATATCAAATTGGTTGATGTTGATCGACCATTCAAAAAAAGGCCATAAAGGATGAATCCTAATCTACAAGCATGCATCAAAGAGGAAATTGGCATTATGTTACATGAAGGAGTAATCACCCCCATTGATGAATATGAATGGTTCAGCCACATGGTGATTAGTATAAATAAATATAGATGCATATGTATTTGTGTGGATTACTAGGTACTTAATACATCTTGTGTCACTGATCTTTTCCCAACACCTTTCATGAAGGAAATCCTTGAAGGTATTGGTAGATGTGAGATATATACTTTCATAGATGGATTCTCAAGATACCATTAGGTCTAGATAGTTGAAATGGACCAACCAAAGACTACAGTTTCCATTGAATGGGGATCCTTTGCATATACAATCTTTCCCTTTAGGCTCAATAATGTACCAACTTTATTCTCATGGGTAGCTATTGAAGTCATTAAGGATTGTATCCATAATCTTATTCAAGTCTACTTGGATTATTGGATAGCATATGGCTTAGCCAAATACCATTTATCTAACCTAAGACTTATGCTTGAGCACTATTAATTCTCATAAAGATCATTGAAATTAAAGAAGTGCCTATTCACTGCACCCTTCGATGTGCTCCTAATACATATTATTTGTAAGAATGGACTTCTGGTAGAATTGATGAAGGTGTCTATTATTCTTTGCCTCCCAACACCCAAGTCTTATTATGAGGTCCATACCTTTTTGGGCCATACCATTTATTATATAAAATTCATCCATAGATATACAAATATTATCATTCACTTGGAGAAACTTTTAAATCATAATTATCACTTTATATGGACTTGATCCTATAAATAATCTTTTGAGACACTAAAGGACAAAATGGTCATCACTCTTATCCTTAAGTTTCCTAATTGGGTGAAACCATTCCATGCCCATGTTGATGCATATGGAATGGCAATTGATGCAATCCTTACATAACTAGGTGAAGGTTACTTGGATCATTTAATCTACTTTGCTAGTAAAAAACTCACTCTAGTTGAGAGTAACTACACAACCATGGAGTATGAATCACTATCAATGGTCTATGCTTTGCAAAAAAATTGACATTACTTTTTGGCCAATCCCTTTTTATTCTATACAAATCATGAGGCCTTAAAATACCTTGTCAACAAATGTGTGCTACATGGATGGTTCTACCACTGGATAGTGTTGTTCTAAGAGTTTCAATTTTCCATCATGGTCGAACCTAGAAAATCCAATTTTGGACCTGACCATCTTTCCTTAATTACATTTAGAGAGCCACTATGCATTATTGAAGATGAATTACATGATGTTCAACTCTTTTGTGTTACTCATGTACTCAAGGAGCTAGATTATATTGCCACCTTTTTAACCTCTAGCTCAACACCACAATATCTCTTTCCTTAGGCCAAGAAACAACTCACAATTTGTGCTACCCCTTTTCAACTCATAAGAGGGGATATTTCCAAACTTGGATGTGATAAGGTTTTTTAGTGTTGTGTTATGAAACATGAGCATCCTGAGGTACTTAAAAAAGTTCATGAAGGTATTACCGAAGGACATTATGATGGAAAGGCTATCGCATACAAAGTTTTACTAGCTAGATTATGGTGTCCTACTCTTTTTCATGATGCTAAAGCATATGTTAGATAGTATGACATATGTCAATGTGTAGAGAAACCAAACTAATGAGATGTTATGCTTTTATGACCAATCCCCTTTTAAGAACCATTTGATAAATGGGCCATTACTTTTGTTGGCCCCATCACTCCAATTGGATGATGAACATGTTCCTAGTATATAATCATAATAATTAACTTCTTTATATATTGGGCTAAAGCTATGCCTATAAAATACTATACTACTACCACTATTGCTCTCTTCATTTGGGAGCATATCATAACTTGGTTTAGATACCCACTAGGTTTCACTAGTGATAATGATACCCATTTATTAAATGAAACTATTTACATCTTACTGAATGAATTTATGATTGCACACCACAATATAACACCATACCACCCTCAAGCTAATGACACTTCCAAGTCCTTTAATAAAATCCTAGGTACCACTTTGATGAAGATTTGTAATATTGGCCAAACTAACGAGGATGATAGGGTATATGTGGTACTATGGGACTACCAAATAATTTACAAGTGCCTAAACAAAATCACCCCATTTAATTTAGTATATAGCAAAGAGGTGGTCCTTCGAGTTGAATTTTTGGTGTTGTCTCTTCGTATTGCATGTGTAGGACAAATAGATGAGGATTCATCCTTGAAATCATGCCTAGATACTTTGTTATAGATTGATGAATCCCATTTACTCACTCATTAAAGTTAGGATGTGGAAAATCATAATAAAAAGCATGTAATTACCACCACTTAAATCATAAAACATTTTCCCCAGGAATGAAGGTCTTACTATATGACTCCAAGTTTGTGCACCATTCTAGAAAACTTCGGATTCATTGGGATGGTATGTTTGTCATTCATAGAATTTGGCCTACTAGATCTTATCATTCACAAAGGTTGGATAACCAATTCCTTCTTAGACATTTTAATAGAATACATCTCTGATCATATTTAATTTATGAGTAATTTTAATATTGTAAAATAATAAGGCTTATGCCACTAGCTTAGGATTTCCTAATTTTCAATAAAATCAATATTTTTATTACGTGTAATGCTTCTTTAATGTAATTATATTTAAGTTTGTATTTATCTTTTCATAGAGGACCATGACTTAGTTTTAGAGTGTGATAAGAGATTTGAATTCATGATTAAAATTTAAGTGCACAAGTTACTTAGATGTGTAAGGTACCTAGAAACACAAGTGATTAAAGGCACACAAACTATATAGCCTAAGGATAGGGCGTTCCCACCATTAGTTTAAATTTTGAATGACACAACTATCCTCCACTTGATAAGAAAGCACAAGATGAGACATGACATTAATTAAAAAAAGAATATTAATGGAAAAAAATATGCTAATGGCATGACATGATAATACCGTTAAATGCATTAATTACCAAAAGTGACAGTCAAAGAAAGGCGATAGTTAAAAATACATTTATGATAAGAAGTGATGGGTGAAGGGAAAGGGATAGTAATTATTGTTAACCCTTTTGATCCTATAAATAGACAAGTTAAATCATTTTTATGTTTTACCTTTGTGTTTATTTGAGATTAACAGAGCCAAAAGCGAATACTACCAAGAGTCAAGAGTAAATCAAGTCCATTCGATTCCAAAAAAAGAAAAAGAATGCATTAAAAAATTTCTATTCAGGTATTATGAGTTTGTCTACATAAGAAAAACATAAGATAACTTTGGGATATATCCATGACAAGGAAAAGTTATAGGTTGCATAGAAAGTTCACCATTAGAGGACTGTTAAGCTCAAAATGGCAAAGTTAACAACAGTAACCATGTACTCCTTTAAGAATGTTGGATGGCCATGCATCAACCTTTAGACTACTTAGATGGTGATGTATCCTAATAAAAAAGTCATAAGGATAGATCCATTACCTATAATACTAGAGGAAGAAGAGGTACTTAGTGTTAGGATCTACGAGTACAATTGATTACTTTTTGTATAAGTAACTAAACACAGAATTAAACCAGAAGTAATAAGTAACTAGAAATCAGAAACAACAAATAAGAGGAGATACAAGAAACAACCAATCTCTATTAAACTCTTTCAGAAGGAAATACAATGAAGAAATCTCTTTCTCCTCACACCTCAAAGATGTACAGTAATTCTCCCTCAAGAGTTCTCTCTCTCTCTCTATCAATTACAATCAACTCAATTACTTGAATTGTTATTCCCTTACTATGCTATGAGGATCTAACCCTATTATATAGTACTAGGGTTCATGAGCCATGCATTCTCCACCGTTAGATGCACCTCTTAATCAAAGGATCAAATCTGTCCTACCAAAAATAGAAAAGTGGACTCAAGACTAATTTTAGTCTTTACATGCAAACTAACTGTTCTCCAAAAATAGAATTTTGGAAATGCACAGATGATCGATGTTAGTCGATGTCTATCTAGAGATGACCGATGTTAGCTGAAGCCTAACCGATGTCAGTAGGTTTTGATCGACATCGATTACTGTGTAACCCAGCAACCTCTACATTTGTTCATCTGGTGAATCTTTTAGCTCCACAACTCAACAATCTCCCACTTGGAGATAAACAACTGCACCTGTACCTATACAACAACATCCTGTACCTTGTTTCTCCATCTTCAAGTTCAATCTTGAAGACCAACAAAATTTGAATGAAGATTTAACTTCTCCTTTGTTACCAGCTTTGTTAACATATCTGCAAGGTTCTTATCCATATGGATCTTTTCTAGCTTCAACTGTCCATCCTCTAATACCTATCTAATGAAGTGGTACCTAAGCTGTATATGTTTGGTTCTTGAATGAAAGGCTAACTTCTTTGCCAAATGAATTGCAATTTGACTATCACTGTATAATCTGTAACTCTCTTGCTCCTTTCCCAACTCTTCCATGAACCAAGTCATCCATATCATTTCCTTGCTAGCCTCTGTGACTGCAATGTATTCTACCTCTATAGTAGATAGGGAAAGAACCTTCTACAACTTTGAAATCCAGCTAACCGCCATTCCACCAATAGTGAACACATATCCTATGGTGCTTCTCCTACCATCCAAGTCACCTGCCATATCCGAATTTACATACCCATTTAGAGAAGTGTTTGACCCTCCATAGCATAAATGCCTACTTTTGGTCCCTCTTAGAAATCTGAGAATCCAGTGAACTACTTTCTAGTGTTCCTTGCCTGGATTGGCCATAAACTTGCTAACAACTCCCACTGCTTGGGCAATATCAGGTCTAGTACATACCATTGCATACATCAAGCTCCCAACTGCTGAAGCATATGGAACTTTGCTCATGTACTCAACCTCATCATGTGATTTAGGACACTATTATTTGCTCAACTTGAAGTGTCTAGCCATAGGTGTGTTTACCAATTTTGCATCCTGCATATTGAACCTCTCCAACACCTTATTCACATAATCCTCTTGAGACAAAACGAAACTATGATTTTTCTTCTCTCTGAATACTCATGCCAAGGATTTTTTTTGCTGCTCCTAAATCTTTCATGGCAAATGTGTGAGCTAATTTTACCTTAAGCTCAGAAATTTCTTGCATGTGTGAACCTACAACAAGCATATCATCTACATACAGTAACAAGATAATATAATTACCTTTATCTAATCTGTTAAAATAAACACAATGGTTAGATTGACATTTACTAAAGCCATGCTCTGTTTTAAACTTGTCAAACCTCAAACACCATTGTCTTGGAGCTTACTTAAGACCATATAAGCTTTTCTTCAATCTGCACACAAGTTTCTCCTTACCTTTGACCTTAAAACTTTTTGGCTGATCCATATACATCTCTTTATCCAAATCTCCATGAAATTTTTTTGTCTTAACATCAAGCTGCTCAAGGTGCAAATCCTCAATAGCAACTAAAGACAATACAGTCTGAATAGAAGTCATCTTTACTACAGGAGAAAAAAATTCACCAAAGTCAATACCTAGTTTTTATGTAAATCCCTTTACTACCAACCTGGCCTTATGTCTCATTTGTCCATTCTCTCCTTCCTTTAACCTGTAAACCCATCTATTTTTTAGTGCTTTCTTTCTGGCTAGTAACTCAACAAAATCCCACATTTGGTTCTCTTCTAAGGAATCAATTTCCTCATTCATGCCATGCTCCCACTGTTTCCTAGATTCTACCTGCATTACCTCATCAAAACTTTTTGGTTCTCCACCATCAGTGAGCAACACGTAGTATAAAGAAGGGGAATAATGAATTGGAGGTTTACTTACCCTTTTAGACCTCCTCATGGGCGTTTGAGACTCATTGACAGCTTGTTGTCTGCCCAAATTTTTTGACAGTGACCGATCCTGATTATCTCTAGCTGACCTCAGTTTGCATCTGACCAATGTTGATTCCTCTTGACCACCGACGTCAGTCTCTTCCCAACCGACATTGGTCTATACTTGATTGACGTCAGTTTTTATGTTTTCCTGTGAGTGATGATTTTTACCCGCAAGCTCCTTTTGGATCATAACCTCATCCAAATCAAGATGGCCCTGCTCAAAATTATTCAGCCTCTTGAGCTGATCACTGTACATCACCTTCTCATTGAAAACTACATCACAGTTTCTAATAATTTTGTTAGTTTCTAAATTCCATGATTTTGAAATCTCCAAAACCATAACCAATGAAAGTGCATCGCATAGATTTAGCATCCAGCTTCTTTCTATTTTCTTTATCAATGTGCACAAAAGCTTCAGAACCAAAAACTCTGAGAAATAAAAGATCTACCTTTTTACTTATCCATGCCTCTTTTGAAATTCCACCATCTAGTGTAGTAGAAGGTCCTTTGTTAATCAGGTAAACTACAGTATCTACAGCTTCTACCTAAAACTGTAAGGGCAAACCAGCATGCAACCTCATACTCCATGCACGCTCCATTATTGTTCTATTCATCCTTTCAACAATTCCATTTTGCTAAGGTGTCCTTGGAACCATCCTTTCCCTATGCATTCCACTCATAAAATAGTAACTGTTGAATTTATTATTGCAGTACTCACCACCATTGTTAGATCTAAGGCACTTCAATCTCAAGCCTGTTTCATTCTCAACCAAAGCTTTTCATTTCTTAAATGTGTCAAAAACATCATATTTCCTCTTTATGAAATAAACCCATACCTTTCTTGTATCATCATCAATGAAATAAACATAATACTGTAATCCTCCAATAGAAGCTACCTGAGTTGGTCCCCACACGTCTGTGTGAACAAGCTCCAACTTGTGCTTCTTCTTTGTTGACCCAGTTTTGTGAAACCTCACTTTCTTCTATTTCCCAAAAATACAATGCTCACAGAAATCTAGATCTATGCTTTTCAAATTTGAAAGCTTACCTTTTGACTTAAGAACATTCATTCCCTTCTCGCTCATGTGACCAAGCCTACAGTGCCACAACTTTGCATCTACATCTGAAGTAGATAACACAGAAGGAGAATAATCAGTAATACAAGTAGATAGATAAAGTGTACCTACTCTCTTACCTCTAGCTAATACAAGTGCACCCTTGGAAACTTTCCAAGATTTAGCTGTGAGAGTTATTGTGCAACCCTCATCACCCAACTTTCCTGCAGAAATCAGATTCCTCTCCAGGATGGGTACATGCATGACATCCTTCAACACCCATGTGTTGCCATTCTACAATTTCAGCTGCACTTTTCCTTTGCCAATAATTTGACAAGGCTCATCATCCCCTAAATAAACTATTCCAAAGTCTCCATAGACATAATCATTGAAAACTTCTCTATTTGGGGTTGCATGGAAAGAGGCACCAGAATCTAAAACCCAAGATTCTATTTTATTATCCAAAGAAAATATAAGAGCATCCTGTACAACAATACCTACAACTTTTGCTTCTTTATTACCTTCATGCTAATTTTCTTTGTTATCCTTCAGCCAATAATCTTTCTTTGCATGCCCTTTCTTTCCATAATTCCAGCAGGTTATACTTCCATTTCTGGATTTGGATCTCCTTCCCATCTTTGACCTTGATTTCTCTTGCTTGCCCTTCTCTCTTTGCCTTCCCCTGCTTTCAACACTTAAAGCATTACCTGATGTTTCTCCCGTGCTTTTCCTGTGAATTTCTTCATTCAAGATTACACTAACAACATCATCAACTTTCAAGATATTTGAAGCAGATGCAGTATTACTAACTGCCATTACCAAACTATGCCAACTTTCAGGTAAAGAGCATAAGATTAAGAGAGCCTTAATTTCATCATCAAAAACTATTTTGACTGAATTTAACTGATTTATTATTACATGGAAATCATTAAGATGACTAGATATAGATCCACCTTCCTACATTTGCAAATTAAATAATTGCTTCATAAGATATACCTTATTCGAAGCTGAGGGTTTTTCATATAAATTTGCCAAAGTATCCACTAACTCTACCATTGTCTTTGCCTATGATAAGTTGGAAATCACAGAAGATGCCAGGCTCAACCTTATAGATCCAAGAGCCTTTCGATCAAGAACATTCCATTCTTCATCTCTCATATCTATGGGCTTATATGAAACCCCACCCAATGGTAAGTACATATCTTTCTGATTCAGATAATATTCTATCTGCATCTTCCATAATTGATAATTCTTGCCATTGAATTTCTCCATTTTTAGTTTACTTTCTTCTACCATTGCTTTGCTCCCACTCAATCAGAAACCCCTGTGAGTGAATTTTGTAATCAACAAACACTAACCTACTCTGATACCACTTGTTAGGATCTACGAGTATAATTGATTACTTTTTATATAAGAAACTAAACATGGAATTAAACCAGAAGTAACAAGTAACTAGAAATCAAAAATAGAAAATAAGAGGAGATACAAGAAACAACCAATCTCTATTAAACTCTTCCAAAAGGAAATACAATGAAGAAATCTCTTTCTCATCACACCTTGAAGATGTACAATAATTCTCCCTCAAGATTTCTCTCTCTCTCTATCAATTACAATCAACTCAATTACTTGAATTGTTATTCCCTTACTATGTTATGAGGATCTAACCCTATTATATAGTACTAGGGTTCATGAGCCATGCATTCTCCACCATTAGATGCACCTCTTAATCAAAGGATCAAATATGTCCTGCCAAAAATAGAAAAGTGGACTCAAGACTAATTTTAGTCTTTACATGCAAACTAACTATTCTCCAAAAATAGAATTCTGGAAATGTACAGATGACTGATGTTGGTCGATGTCTATCTAGAGATGACTGATGTCAGCTGAAGCCTAACCGATGTCAGTAGGTTCTGACTGATGTCATTTACTGTGTAACCTAGCAACCTCTGCATTTGCTCATCTGGTGAAGCTTTTAGCTCCACAACTCAACACTTAGAGGAGAAATGGTTTTCATTAGAGAATAAACACTAGAAGAGCAAGCACAATGCATAAAAATGGGAGAATCAAGTATGGCATGATAAGATAAAAAAGACTCAATCATCTCTACCCACACCTCTAATTATTGAGGAAATATAGTATCCTAATTTAGTGTTGCATATAAAGAACTAGGTCTTCAACATTCCCTCTTGCATGATTTTCAACTACAACCATCATCAACCTAAAAAGAAGATTGAATTATAGAATCAGTATAGATTTGAGTGCCATAACACCAAGAACCATTTGGTGTATGATCTTAATACTTTTAACATGTTGGATACTATGGTTTTATTTCAACTTTTCAATTTGTAATACTTTGGAAAACCCATGGATGCGATCAAGTTCCTTATTTTGCACATCCATGAGGACTACATATATTTTGTCATGCATAGTATAAAGATCATCCCTAAGATAATAAGCAAGGTATCAGCACTATAATGTTTAGGTCTAAATGTGATAAATGACTTGGTGGACATTAATGAGGTCTAAAAGACAATGATGGTGCTAATGTATTAGGATGGCCATGCAATACATATATAGAACCTGTAGGATGGGTTGTAGTATAGATCATTATGACCAAGATTGGTGGGACCAATCATTGGAAGGAGGTTGACATGGTACACATATACATCACCCACGAAATCACCTAAGGTTTAAAATATAATTGGGTTATATATTTTATCTATAAAATTATTGAGTAGAGAAGACCTATTGGATACCCAACTATAGGTTTTTGTGGGGTTTATTTCTACTTTTAATGGTTTTTTATGAGATTAGTGTACTAATATACACCAAAAGAGCACTAAAGTGGGCATATCCACTTGAGAATAGGACCCTTATAGAGTGCTTTAAGGCATTCACATGTCTAGGGCACATCACCCCCTCTTATAAAATAAAAATGAAGTATTGGTTTGATGGCATAAAGGAGGCATTAAGGAATGAATGGCACATCTTAAAGGATTTTCCCCTTGCTACTGAGTAAGCATAATTTATAGTGAATCAACACTTCTCTCTCATGTGTATCAAGATGGTCCCTTATGAAGAACACTTCATGTAGCTACAGTTACCATATGACTTCTTTACATGGTAATTCATTAACTCTATGAATTGGATCCATGATTCACAACCCATTACCTTGGAATATAAAAATATTGATTTGGAGATTCATATTCTCCAAAAAATGTATGTCTATATGGGTAAGAAGGCATACAGGGAGAAGTAGATGGACCTAACAGACATAAAGGTTAAGAAAATACTAGTGGGAGAACAAGTACACAACTTGTTCTATATGTTACAACTCAATAAGGAATCAAAGGGCATAGAACCTATGGAAAAACTCCCACTAGTGCTTCCATTGAATAAGAAGAAGTAGGCTAAGAATGATTCAAGCACAAGTGGCCAATAGGAACCACAAAAGTGGTATAAGATTTCCTAAGCACCACATCCAATCTCCTCACCACCTAGACCCTCACCTCCCTGACCATCTCCACCATTCCCATCTCCACCATGCCCTTCTCTACCTCACCCTTCTCCATCTCACCCCTCTCCACTATGTGTTTCTCATCCTTGACCTTCTCCACCTAAATCTACACCACTATAAGTCCTTCCACCCCCACCTTCTCCTCCACACATTTATCCAACTCCATCTTCACCCCCTAAAACATCTCCATAGCCATCTCCCCCAAAAGTTTCTCCATCAAGGGCTACACATCAGCAATATAAATAGTAAACACTCAAGTAGGAAGTCCTTATAATCTAGATGGAAGCATTAGAGTCTGATTCTAATAAGACTTCCTCCCCAATACAAGAGGAGGAGGCCACCTCTAATGATTTTCCACTCGATGTTAAGTACCTTTATGGTGAAGAGGAGGATGGTGAAGAGCAAGGGATGAGCAGAATGGCCATCAGTTTTACTTCTTTAGATGTTGATGCAGAGGTTGAGGTCTTGGAACATGACCTAAATAAAGGGAAGGATATATATGGGTCTATAGAATAGCCCACCATTGATGCATCTTCCAATCTATGTGATTGATATCAAGTGGTCATCCCTAATAAGATGGTATATCTATGGTCATACATTGCTTCTTGTGATGTAACCTTGGATACAAGGAAGCAAGTATCTTTTTTATTGGAAATGTACAATGTGTGTGCCTTTGAGTTCCCCCAAGATATCCTTTATTTATGAATTGATGCTCCCACACTACCCAAACCACTCTAGGTGGAAGCCCAAAATATCACCCCTCTTCAAGCAAGTGCAACATTTTTGAAAATGGCATTAGAGGTCACGTTCCAGAAAATTTTTTTAGATTTTGATATGTGTAGTGTGGAAAAGAAACATACCTAGGTAGTGGGTATGTATAATAAGGAAGTTTCCACCAAGAAGGTGGTCATCAAGGGAAGTGGTTGCATTAAAGCGGTAGGTAAAAGAAGCCACATAGGTGAAGGTTAAAACATTGAATCTATACAAGTCAATTTTGGGATATGAGCCAACACTAACAGATAACATACCTCTTAATGGGGATGTCATAGACAAACTAGAAACCTTGGTGAACCTCTTATTGAAGAAATGCAAGGAGAAACCCACACTGAGAGATGAGAGACTGGAGTTAGTGGAGCAATTCATCGAAGTAGTTGAAGTTTAAAAGTGTACCCTCAAGAGAGTTAGGGAAGTCATCCCCATTTTGGATGGAATTTTTGAATGACTGGTGTGCCCAAATAATATATTAGAGGCTTGGCTCTAAGTATAATAATCCCAGAGGTAGTAGATGGTTAATGCTGCACTTTTAATAAAGGATCATGCCAAGCACACCAAAGCATTCAAGGATGTGGAGAAAATTAAAGAAAATATCAATACACATCATCAACAACTGAATTTTAATTTTTCATCCCTCTAAGGATAGGTTGTCAAAGATTTTTAAACACTTGAAGATGTCTAGAAGGATGCTATGACATCCTTGGATGAATTGGTTAAGAATTCAAATGAGACATCTATCCAACCTGAGGAGATGTATATGTCTAAGGAGGCCATAGATGTAATTACCAAGTTTCTTGACACATTATCACATTGGGACAATGCCAAGAAGAAAATCAAGTAGATGGGGCCTAAATTTTTGGTGGAATCCACCAATGAGACTTAGTCTGAGATGGACTAAGAGCGTAGTGTGGGGTGAGGTGTTGGCCCCTATATTTTGGCTAAGTGTTTTGATATTTTTGCATGAAAATGGCATGACATAGAAGGAACCTTGAATGGTAGACTATGACATGGAAACATTGTGGTGTAGAACTTTAGCATGTGAAATCACTAAAGTGTAGAGTACTAGTGTGAGAGGACCCAGATTAAGGATAATTAGTTATGAGGAACCTGAGAGCATAGGACTTGGAATAATTGTATAAGACCTGGGGAGTGTATGAAAATCAATAATGGTTAAGGAATGATTCATATGGGTCACCCTACCCTTATCCATTGGAATTTTTAAACCATATCACAAAGAGATAAACACATGGTATCAACGATATAGCATAGACAGAGTATATAGGTGGCACAAAGGCCCAAGTCCTTCAAAAAATTTAGTTGATAGAGTGTCATGACTCTCATTTTGTTGAGAATTTGTTGCTCAATTACTCCTATCATTAATGTTGTAAATACTTAGTCAGGGATAAACAAGTATTAAATACCCCTATTTTGAAACACTATGAGGATGCATTTTTCTTAATGATACTTATTTACACTTAATATATGAATTGTAAATATTATAAAATTGCAAATATTATAAAACTTTTTAGTGTTCATGTTTAGTTGAATGGATAAGTTGTGTAACTATGATAGGTTAGGTTGACCATTTAGTGATTATAACTTAGTATGAAATCAAAACTAATCTTTTCAATTTCTAAGTAATAACTTTAAACTACAATGACATTAATCTTCATAATTATGGTGACTGAGCTTAGTACTCTAGGGATCAAAGTAGTCTATATTTGCCTTTATGTAATATATATTTTAAAAAAAATTAACATAAAGAATACAAATAAGTTAATGTTACTGCACAACAAACCCTTCAATAACTAACCTCTAGTTGCATACTTTAGGTGAGCATGCAAGACCACAGTCTTGCATGAAAGGGCCAACATGCTAGCTCATTG
The DNA here is from genome assembly GCA_037957365.1 of Torreya grandis. Lineage (NCBI taxonomy): Eukaryota > Viridiplantae > Streptophyta > Pinopsida > Cupressales > Taxaceae > Torreya > Torreya grandis. Next base: position 6,174,384 of record JARHVA010000135.1, read on the forward strand.
GGCTACACTTCAGTGTCAAAGCTATCTTAAGAATAAAAATCCAACATAAAACTTGGAAATAAATTTCCCTTGGTTTGGTCAACTTAGAGTCAATGTTTACCCCTAAATATTTATCTAAAATTTATTGAACATAAGAACCTTCAAGATGAATAGATGGAGACAAAATTCCTATAAACCTAGGTATTGAATATGATTATAAGTACATTTACCTATGTATAAAATGTAAAACCAAATACAAATATTTATTTATAAAAATGTTTAAATAGTTTGTTGATAAATTTTCTTGGTCATATAAAGATCTCAAAGGTTATGATATTGGAATAATATAATATGACATACCCATCAAACCTAGTATAAATATTATTTGGTGAAGCCTCATAAAATTAACCCCTTATTGTAAGACACCTTTAACAAGGATCTAGATAAAATATTGGATGATGATGTCATTTATCCAATCAAAAATTATGATTAGGTATCTAACTTGCTTCTAGTGCAGAATAAACTTGGTGATATTTGTCTTTATGTTGAATTTAGAGATTTAAACTATGCAAGTGTAAAAAATAACTTTCCATTTACTCATATAAATTAGATTTTATAGTAATAGGGTCTGAAATGAGGTCTTTATTAAATGGATTATTATGCTAAAATCATATCTTTGTAAACCCTAAAGAAAAACACAAAACTATATTTACTATGCTAAGAGGTAATTTTTATTTTAACAATGATTTTTGGCTTAATTAACTTATGTGGCACTTTTCAAAGGGCAATGCATGTTGCTTTTGGTGATATTATTGGAATTGTTATTCATGTATTTACATAATTTTAAAATACATAGCAATAAATGTTATGTATATTGATCATTTATGGTATTGTTTTATTAGATTTATAAAATTTAGAATATCATGTAATCCTAAAAAAATCATTTTCAAAGTGACTAGAGGTAAACTTATTGGCCATGTTATTTCAACGATGAAATTTATATTGATAATGATAGAATCAAGTCCATTAAACAATTTAATCTACCTAAATATTAATCTAGTTTATGATTTTCTTTGGTAAAATTAACTTTGTTCATGTATACACCCAAACTTGACACAAACTGTATCAAAATATACATTTTTATACAATCTTTCTTATTAAGATTGTTGATGAACATATGGATTATTGGTGCTTCAGTTTTAAGTCTTGGGCTTGTATTTCTTGTTTGTTGTTTTAATGTCTTATATATATTTGTTTTACTTTCTCAAATATACCTTATGGATTAACAATCTCAATATAGGTCTTTATCTTTCTATTTTATGGATTTTCGACTAGGCCATATTACAACCCTATTTAGGGAGTGCAAACTTATCCCAACATAAATTTTAGAAGTTTTTCAAATTATATGTCATTAATGATCTATTTTATTACCATTGGTATTTTCAAATTGGACTCCTCGTGTGTCAATAATCCCTTAAATTTGAATTCAATAGTCTTATAGAGGCAAGTGTCTTATTCAGAGCTAACGATGAATTTATATTATCACAAAAACTCTACAAAGTGTATATTCACTTATCTTTGTTAAATTACTAACTTATTTATAGGTTCTAAGGTTGCATACATCATTTAGATGCTTGTATTATGGTAATCATAGGCAAAAGATCATCTAATATTACATCCATCATTGCACACATGCATCTATGTAAGAGAACTACATTGGCTAATTCCCTTTTGGGATATGTAGGAAACACTTAGATTACATAGGGTTTTCTAAGGATAGCTTGACTATTCCACTTACCCTATTTCCCCCTTTTTGAATTTGATGTCCATTTGGTTTGTGTGAATGAACTAAGGTTTATAATTGCAAGTAATTTTATGTGTCAAATCATCCCTCACATGAAACCATTCAACCCTCTTAGATAGGTGTAAGTGCCTGTACTATAAAATAATATAGATAGTCAATACAAACATGGTCATAATCAATAAATAAAGTCGTAATGTAACCTTGTCTTCCTAATGCATCCATGTCCCAGTATATCACATAATTATACTTTTGGACATGACATGATGTATAAAAACATTCTAATTAGTTTCTTATCAGTAGTAAATATGTACAATCAACATAAATCAAGATTGAGTTAAGTTTATTTGTCTACTTGAAAACATATTATTTATATCTCATTTAAAATTTTATATTTTACATTTAGGCTATGTATATTATGTAATATAAATTAATATTTCAATTATTTAGTGTTTATATAATTTCATTAGTAAATCAAAATAAACATATAAAATTTTTGGTGAATCATTAATTTCATCTGAATACTACTTGTTATTTTCTTAATTTTTGTTCTAGGATTTAATACAAATTTATGTAAATTCATGAAACTGAAAGAAAACAGTATTCAACCTGGATATAAATTTGACACCATAAGTCAATCTTCATCGACCTTGGATCTTAATCTGACACTAAATAAATTATATTAGCATCTTGGATAAGGTCTGACACTAAATAATTTTATTTTGACCTTGGTTTGAAACTTTTTTTTATCTTTATACACAAAAATCTTGACTTTTCTTCTCTCTTTATTTTTTATTTTATTGCTACTTATTTTTAGAAATTGTGTTCCAACAGTTGTAAACTACTTAGTGATTGTTATTAAAAGCTAAGTGGTGATCTATTTTATAAAAACCATGGTGTGAGGAGGACTACCCTAATTCTTAATCCATTTTAAATCATTAATCACAAAGTATATTTTCCCCATACCTCATGGTATATTGGAAATACATAAGGTCCCTTGTTTATAACATAACCTATTTAACTATTTTATTTATGGTGCATCTAAGAATAAATTAATATAAATGTATCCTTAGAGACATGATAGTGGGATACAAAAATGATTTAGCCTCTGTAGTTAGTGATCTAAAATATTTGGTCAACATTAGTCTATGAATGAGCAAGTATAATTAAGATCCCACATAATGGTTCAAACCTTTGCCTAGATAACCCTTTATACCTTGATTTTTACTTGTATTATATTCATATTCATTAGCTCCTATTTCACATGCAAGATAACTTGATAGCACTAAGTATTTCATTTGTTATATTTATTTTATTAAAATTCATTGTATATATCATCGATAATCAAAGTAAATATGCTAAATATTTTAATCCTCTAGATCAATTATTCTTTACTCATGTTATGCCTTTTGGTTATAATGATGAATGTAATAATTACAACAAGCAAAAAATTATAGAAGAAACATATCTAGATGATTATGCTTTTAATGATATAGCAATGAATATATGATTTTATTTTGATGGAACTTGGGCACATGAGTCTATAAAAGAAAATTTGACCCTAGATTCTTCTTTGGTTTCACCTCTAGATTCCTATTTATAATCATGTCTAGATTTCAAATCTAAAATATTCTTTAGATACATCTAGATTCCTCTTTATAGTCACCTCTAGAATCTTTTTCAAATTCACTTATACATTCCTTTTTGGTTTCATATTTAGACTCTTATTTGGTTTCACCTCTAGATTACTCTTTGGATTCATCTTTAGCTTCCACTATTAATTTACCTTTAAATTCTATTCAAGATCCTTATTTACCTTCTTCCTTAACTCAAAATTTAAAAAAATAAAATTCTAAAAATGAATATTTACTCTCTCTTAAATTAACACTTACCATCCAAAAAGGAGGAACCTTATCCTTGCATAAGTAACATCTCTTTCCACCTTGATAATGTAATTTATCACATCCAAAATTATAGAATAAATACAAATAAAATATGTATAAATAAGGATAATGTTTTTCACAAAAAAATCCTTGCTTCTCATTCCCTTGAAGTAAAAATGAATACAAATAATAATGGTGTTATTTATTCTCCTTTACACATAGTATATATTGAGCCTACATGCTTTAGTTCTTCCCCTTATTAACAAATTAGGATGAACCTCATTCCTATTCCATTATCACATCATAATATATAATTTAAATGAATTACAATCCCTTTCACACATCTTGTGATGTTTATTATAATCCATCCACATGCTTTCCATCATATGATTCTACTCTTACACCACAATGTCATAATCTTAGCATAGATTTACCATATGAAGACAATGCATATCTTGGTAGTGATAATTATTTAAATTTTATCAATTAAAAAAAAGTAAGTGACTCATATATCTCTAATGAATATCCCATCCCAAAGTAAAATCCTATCTTTCCACCTTCTTCCATTAAAAATAGTGTTGCCAGGGCTAAAATTAATAATATAATTCAACCCTTAAATGAATCTCTTAAGAACCTCAACATGCCTTCTCAATAAATCATTTATTTAATTCATGTTGTAGTTTATTTTTAAGATCAAGTACATAAGTTATCCTTAAATGGTAAAGTGTATCATGTGGGTCAACTCCGATGTAGTATATGGTAATCATATTATGCACAAGATCTTGTATGCACCTTTAGCCCTTAACTTACAAATGCTTCACTTTTATACATTTGATGGAGTTGTCATAACTAACTACATATTAGATATTTTTAAGAAACCATGAGTGGATACAATGGTAGTCACATTTTATTACAATTATTTCCTAAACGTCTAGTAGGGTTTACACTTGCTTGATTTCATTCTCTCCCTAATAAATCCTTAAATACCTATATAGAACTAGAATAGTATTTTATGATATAATATATTTAAAATAAGGGACATAGGGTCACTTAATGATCAATTACCTTCTCTACATCAAGGAAAATGTATTCAATTTTGTGATTATATTCTAAGCATTAAGAATTGTATGTGTCAATTAATTTATCAACAAATTGATGTATAAATCCCTTTTTTTGTCAAGGTATTATTTATCCATTATAATTTTTGCTACTCAATTATGTTGTAAGTCATTTTTATCCCTTAGTTATGAGGCCTTAGCATTAGAAGAATCATAGGGTCTTATTCAAGTATCAAACAACATGGATGGATACATTGAGCTAAATAATACAAATTCTCATAATAAAGTCCCATCATCTAATGTCGAAACATGTATTCCCAAAATTGAAATAATATTCTAAAAATGCTCATTATAAAGAACTCCCTAATAAAAAGGAACATGTTAATGTTCATAATTCAATGCATAAGGTTGAATCCACCTTTAAACATGTAAAATTACTACATAAAGTAAAATAACTTATTCATAAAAATACTAATCATAATCATTCCTTTACATCAAGGAAGGTGCAACCAATTAAATTTTATTTCAATGATCTCCACTCTCAAGTTTTCTATAGAGGTAGTCATCTCCTCCAACCTAGCCATTGTTCACATTGATATGGTTGTAGTAATTATTGTGTCACTAGAATGTGAATTCTCTATATTTTCACAAAGTTATCGAGAACACAAAATAAAGTGATAGTAAAAATGAAAATACACAACTAGGATCTCATAATCTCAAAAAATGCAAAATATTACAATGCTTAAAGATTCAAAAAAGCATAATACAAACCTAATTATAACTTATTTGTGTTGGGATGTGTCTTGCATGTAGCTTTAGATGGTATTTATCAATGAAAAATTATAGTTAGACACCTCTATTAAAGCTATGGACCATGTTGATTTTATTAAACAAGTATAATATTGATACACAAAAGGACTCGATGAATTTACATCACTTCATTGTATATTTTAAGCAAGTTGAACTGAATTATAAATAGGTATATTTATTTAAAAAATTGGATCAAGGAGGACCCTTCATCTTGAATCAAGATGAACGGTTGCCAAAGGGTCCTCAAGTGTGCACACGGATAAATCACATAGATCAATGATGTGAGACCTTCATCTCAATCAAGATTAAGGGTGGAGGATGAAATTTGTAAATATATAAGATGGACAAATGTAATCCCTTCATATTTTTTCCAAGATGAAGAGTGGAGGATATTCCTTGTAAATATCAAAGATGAAAGAATGTGGGTCCTTAATCTTGTTTCCAAGATGAAGGGTGGAGCATCCTCTCTAATAAATTACATGGATCTGAAAGGTGAGACCTTCATCTTATTTCCAAGTTGAGGGGTGGATAATAATCCCCTTTTATTGTTGATTCTTTGAATAAATGGTGTGTTTTCAATGGTATATTCTTAGGATTTCAAGGTTCCTTTATGCATGAAGATGTCCTTTGGAAGGGGACAAGAGGAAACTTAGTAATTGAAAGAGTAATTAATTAAATATCTCAAATACCTATTTAATTAATACAATGTGAGGATTTTATTCTTAGATTAAAATGAGAAGGAGAATGTGATTGAATAGATAAGGGAAAATTATTGAATTTATCAAAGAAGAAGGAATTGAATAGATAAAATTGATAATTGAACATAGAAATTGATAATTGATTAGATAATTTGAACAAAGAATGATAATTGATCAGAGAATTTGAATAGAGAATGATAATTGGTCAAATAATTTGAACAAATAATATGTGAAATTATGAGAAATCATTCCATTGTGTAATTTGACATGAAAGTGTTAAAATTGGAGTGTCTACATTTGCCCATTTTTGATAAGGTTGTTCAAGACACAAGCAAATCAATGACTTTTCAAATAATAAAAAGTCATAAAAGTGATCTAGAAGAAAAATTAATGGATGTTAGTTTTGATGAAAATTTATTAAAAATATAGCAAATGGGTTCAAATGTGCCCCAAAGTAAAGTTGGTTCAACCCTAGATGACCCATTGAGGGGATAGTCAGTAAACATTAGGTAGAGTGAACCCTCAAAATGATGAAAAAATGATTTAGAAATGATAGATAGGGAGAAAAAATGAAGGAGATGGGTGAAAATAGAATGAAAAATAGACCTTAGCATGAAAAATAGACCTTAGGATGAAAAATAAGCTTCCAAAGAAGCAAAAAGAGTGCCATAGGGGAAAAATATTTCAAATAAAAGGGTATAGATTCACTCTGGGGTGGAAAAATAGTTCATTTTCATTGTCTAATTTGAAAATTTACCCTTGAAACTATGTGCATGAGAGACCAAGGCAAAATTTCACATTGAGGATGACCAAGAGCACTTTTGGATAGAGTGGGAGAGTTTAGACAACCATGAGGTATAGGGCCACTGGTAGGTACCTTTGTTTTATTTTAATTTTATATTTAATTACATTTATTACTTGTTAAATTTTAATTTGAGATGAAATAACTATTTTTGAATAAGAGAATTCATCTTCGTCAACAGTGAATGTGTTGATAAAAATGAAGATTTTATCAAATGATTACTAAAAAGGTCCCACAGTTTGGAGATTCCATTTGTGAAAATAATGAAATCACCATTTGATGAAATGGGTAAGATCGATGTGCCAAAATAATGACTTTATCACATTAAATGTCAAATTTACCCCCAATAACATCGACTTTGTCCATATGAATGGAAAAAATATAGAAAAACCTAGGTTTACCCTAAATGGCAAAAAAAAAGTAGAATAGCAAAAATGTTAGAATGATCAACAAAATCGTGAACATTTAGGTGAAAATGTCTAACATTCTTTTCCAATGATCAAATGGCAAAAATCTCAAAAAAAATGGTGAAAATGTGACTGGAATAGTGGTGAAATCACCATGAATATGGAAAATTATTGAGATATTTCCAACAACAAATCTGTCAAAAGAATGATGAAATTAACTTGTCAAATGGTGAATTCACCTTAATAAATAGAAAAAATATCATAAGGGAAGATTAAACCATAATTAAACTAGTAAAGACATATAAATGACCATTGATATTGATAGTACTAAAGGGTATGATTCTATGAGACAAAGTAGACATGATTAGACTATAAAAATGTGATCTAGATTGTAGAAATAGATAATTAATAGTGATTTGTATAGGATTATAGTAATGAGTGGAGGTTCTCATTACCTAAGAGTGTTGATCACACATTATTCATCATCCTCATTTATGGATGGGGAACATACTTAGATTATTTGACATGATCACCTTGCTACACATAACAAAGATGCCCATGATAAGGGTAGATTGAGCTTTATTGAGTGCCCTAGCTAAGCATTGGAGATCTAACACATAAACATTATAAATGCCAAAAAGGGAGATTAAAGTGACTATATAAGGGAGATTATAGTGACAAGATAGATCCTAGACATGCCAGCTCTTTTAGACCTACAGTATCAGTAGAGACTTAGGCAATTATTATTAGATTGAGATATGAGATGAGTTCCTAGGAAATAGAAATGGTAGGGTTACACGCTAGAGAATATTGATGATCTCAATAGTTATCCCCAATGCATACACATATTATAGTTGATCAAATAAAGATATCTATATTGCATGTAGAGATATCCAGGATGAAATAGGCACTAATATAATTTACCACCAAGAGGGACACCTTATGATCAGGTAAAGATACTATCAGCTCATAGAGAGACACGACTTGATCTAATAGGGATGTTGTAGTATAGGGTCATGCCCAGGTAGTATTAGAGAGGGATATAACTCTATTAGAGTGAGAGTTGATACAAGCTAAGAGAGATAGATTACATGTAGTTATGGCTCAGTTATAGCTTGAAAGGGATTAGGCCAGATAAGTGACCATAGAGAGAGAGGTGATATCTATTTCTAATAGGAGCCTTCAGGATAAGAATGAGTTTACTTATTATAGGACATTATATGAGTTAATATTACATGCATCTACTAGGAGGCCTACATGTTTAAATTATAGGCTCAAAAATAATCATATTATAGATCTTCATCTCAATCACACAAGTCCTTAGCTTCATCTAGATTAGTTATGCATTCAACACCATGCTCATCCACTATGGGTCCTCTGGCACCATAAATGCCACCACTAGATTGGGTAGGGGAGAGTCTTGGTAGGGATAACATAGTGAAATATCCACTAGATATAGTCATAGTTAGAGTTGACTAGATTGGATATATTGTACTTTGTATTTGTGATATATGATATGTACTTGATGTACTCAAATGACCTGAGTTGTTCTCATACTCTCCATTTTTTATGTATATAGACATTGATAATTTTGATATATATGATATTTTTTATGTTTAGTGTTATCTCATGTGTTATTTTAATTCATTTACTTATGTATCTTACTCGTAGATTAGATATGCTTTACTATGTTGTTGATATTAGATTTGTTCCTACTTAAAGTACTTGATGTGATAGATAAAATTTATGATCATGATGATTGTTAGTATGATGATTGAATTATATATATATATATATATATATATATATATATATATATATATATATGTAATTATTTAGATAATATTGATATGTAAACAATTTTAAAAATTGATTTTATATTTCACATGATAGTATACACCATAATCTGGGAAGGATCATGATAACTTTCTTTTGTCAAAATGCATAAAAATGTGAATTCAAAATGCAAATGTATATAACTTAAAAAAGGATATGGATAATCATGCTTATAATGTATCATATAATGCACTTAAATAAATTCTAATTTATATGCAACTACTTACAACTCAAAATCTTGATATGAATAATCAATACTTAAGTGGAAAACATAATTTACTAAATTAAGGCAACCGAGTAACAAAATAATGCATATCAGCAAGCAATCAAACAATCAGAGAATTTGAGATCAAATACATTATCTCACATCCAAATATATTGATTAAAGAAACAAGATTCATGAAGGAAGCAAAATTTAATAAGTTAATGCACCCTAGAAATTAGTAAACATTCTATTTAGAAACACACAAACAAAAATAAGTAAACATTTCATGTATAAAATCAATGTGTGTGACAATAAGGCATTTATCCTTGAGACCAAAGAGATGAAAAATAATCATGATCAAAGGGTTAAATATATTATTAGGAAATAAGTGGCCAATCTGAATCCAAATGTCATAAGCAAGTGGATGTTGCCTATATAATTCTATGGACATCAGATCAAACATGGACTTCAGGACAAATGTAGTTCTCCCAAGAATTTGGGATTGAAGAAAATTGATGATAAGTAAAGATAAATGATTATATAAAATACATATGAATAGGGACTCATAAAATTAATATATCTTAAAAGGAATAAACATACCAAAATGACAAGAGACATGCTCACAAAATGTTGAGAGCATGAGACAAGGGATGGTTGAGCTGGCCTCAAAAAATTGAGAAATGCCTACATAGTCCAATTAGGACCTCAAGACATTATTTTTCAACCATAAATTGCGCATAAAAAATGATAGGTATGATTAGGGATAAGAATATGAACAATTTGAGATATAATGGTTAAGCTCACAAAATGACAAGAGCATGAAATTAACTTGTAAAATGACAAGAGCGTGATTAACTTGTTCTAATATTTAAAAAATTGTATTGATAAGAAGATGAAAATCACCAATGAAATATAGTAATAATTTCCACCTAAAACTACAAACTATAACTCTAATTTGATCAATAGGATGACAACTAATCAATTATGACATACTAAATATGGGTACCTTGTGGGAAAAAACACCATTGTTTAGGACTTTTTGCATTTTTGAATGTTTAAGATTTTTTTGATATTTGAAATTTTGAGGTATTTTGTAATATGATATGAACAAGGGTATGACCAGATAATGTATAGGAAGGGTGAAAAAAAATATAGAAACACTTTTTGAAGGGAAAGGTAATCATGGGTTTTAATTCATCAATATGGTCAGGAGATATGAACAAGGGAAGTGACTAGACATGAACAATTATGATTTTACCACTCAAAAATAATTGATAATAGGATATGAATTATTTACTACAATAATAAACCTATATGTGAATGATTTATATGTTAGAATGCAATCAGGGACTTCAAGGGGATAATACCAGTCTTACAAGCTGATAGATCAAAACTTTTCATAATTAGAAAATTCTTGTACAAAAGAGAGTATAACACAAAAATCATACTACACTTATAATATTTACTGAGACTAATTTGATTCATTTATTTAATTGCACTTACAATATGATAAGGTAAGTAATAGGAAAAAAGGTGACGAAGGATGCCAGAATGCCCCAACAAGGGTAAACAGGGGTAGGGAAAGATAGAACAAAATATAAATTCCCCAAATCTAGAACATTTATAGACCAAAGTGTGACAATATTAAAAATTAAAGTGTTTAAGATGCATGATATTCATTGGCTTGTCAAATTCATTACCATCTTCAGTAGCCAATCTATAACCACCAAACCCATATTTAGATATAACAATAAAGGAGCCTAACCAATTTGGTTTAGATTTACCTTTCCTTTCCCATTTAACATTATTATTCCTTTGATTTTACTTGAGCACAAGATCACCAAGCTAAAATATCAAGAAATAATCCTCTTGTTATAACCTCGACGTAGATGATTTTGATAAGACTTTAGGTGATTAAGGACGGTTAACCATTTTTCATCCAAAATGTCCAACTCTACTAATATACCTACTCTATAATCTTCTTCATCCATAATATCTTGTAAATAAATACATAAAGAAGGTAATTCTATCTCAATGGTAATAATGGATTCTAAAGCATATACAAGAGAATAGGGTGTTGCACCTATAGGGGTGTGGACATTAATGTGATATGCCCATAAGGCTAGGAAAATTTTCAAATGCCAATCATGACCATTAGAAGTAATAACCTTCATCATAATTTTGACCAATGTCTTATTGGAAGCTTCAGCTTGACCATTTCCCTCAGAATAATATGGTGTAGAGAACTTATGATAGATGTGTAATTTAGAACAGAGGACAACAACATATTTATCTTTTAATTATCCACCATTATTAGATATAATGGTTGATGGAATGCCATAACGATAGATGATATGATTCAAAATGAACTTTTAAATCTGATTTCTAGAAATATAATTAAATTTTTTTGACTCTACCCAATTTTTAAAATACTCTATTATAGTAAGAATGGGTTTATGGCCATCAGAAGAAGTGGGTTTGATCTTGCCTATGAGATATTATGCCCATATCAAAAATAACCAAGGGGTCATGATTGGTCAAAGTACCTAGGCTAAAGAATGTATAAGATCACCATGTTTTTAACATGGAAAACATTTATTAACATATGCACATGCATCTACATCCATTATAGGCCAATAGTATCTAGTATGAAGAAGCTTTTTGGCTAAGACAAAACCGTTAGTTTGTGTGCTACAAATAACTTTGTGAACTTCCCTAAGCACTAATTTAGATTATTCTGTATTTAGAAAATGAATCAGAGTGCCCTCATAGCCTTTATGATAGATCATGTTGACAAGGATGGTATAATGGGAAGTGTTTTGAAATAAATATTTGGTTTGGTTTTGGGATAAGTCAAGGAAATGATTTGATCTCAAAGGTATGAATAGATATAAAAATACCAAGGGGAATTGGGACCAACAATAACATAGATTATTTCAGTAGATAAATAGGTATGCACTGGAATGAGAAGGTTCTCAATCAAAAACATATATTCTTTTCTAGTTGAACCAATTTTAATTATGGACCTAGTAGTATCCATAGCATCAACAAATCTATTGTAGGATCTTAGAACCTATTCAAACTGGATGAATTGAAATTGGAGTTTGAGACCATCTAATAAATTTTTATAAGGCACCAATTTATCATCTTTAGTCTGGTATTAATCAATGCCTTGGTTTATAATAATCTAATAATCTCCATAGACTTGTATATTTTGAATATTCCATTGTACTTCAAGAAGAAGTTTAGAAAATAAATATTCGTATTCAATAATGTTGTTTATGCATGGGAAACTAATGCAAAAAGACTTGGGAATAAGATCACCTTACAACATGATACATAGCATTATAGTTCCTGATTCAAATGATGTGAAAGATCCACCAAAGTATATCTTCCTTTCCTTTTCTTAAATTAGGCTCATGATAGATTCATCTTGAAAGTGCATTGTCATTGGATTGAAATATGAAAGTAGAGCTTTGGCCAATTATTTAGCTAACACTTGTCCATTTATAGCTTTCTAATGTGTGTACTCTATGTCAAACTAATTTATAAACATTGCCCATTAGCTATGTGACCAATTAAATATGTATTTTCCAATAGATATTTTAAAGGGTCTATTGTATCAATAAACATTATTTTATTATTCAACATGTAATGTCTTAACTGTTGAGTAGCAAATACTGATGCAAGACAATCATTTTTAATCTAGGTATATTTTTTTCATAAGAAACCAATGTTTAACAAATATAATAGACAATGTTTTCATTTCTATGATCATCATGTGGAGCTAGGAGTGCCCCCAAGTCATTGTCAATTACATAAATACATAATAAGAAAGTCTTTCCCAGCATGGGCATAACAAGTATATGAGAATTAGCCAAATATTGCTTGATATTTTAAAAGGCTTATAAACATTATTCATTCCATTGAAAATTATTCCCATTTTTTATAATATGGGTAAAAGAGTGACGCCAATCAGTTAGTTGAGAAATGAAACACCAAATGGCCTATATCTTCCCTTGTAGACTACAAAGATAATTCAAGTTAGTAGGAGGTAGTATTTCAGTAATAGATCAAACTTTGGTTGGATCAACTTCAATGCCTTTATAAGGCATAATGAATCCTAATTTTTTTCCAAATGTAACCCTAAAGACACACTTATTAGGTTTTAAATCTACATTATATTCATGGAGCCTTTCAAGTGTTTTACATAATAGTTTTGGGTGTTCTACATGACTCTTTGATTTGCCTATAATGTCATTGACATAATAATCCATAGTGTTATGCATAAGATCATGAAATATGACTGTCATTTCAATTTAGTAAGTGGCACCAACATTATTCAAGCTAAATGGCATGACTTGGTAACAAAATGTGCCCTATGGAGTAGTAAATATCATTTTATATTAATCTTCAAGATAAATTTTGATCTGGTTATAGCTCGCTAAACCATACATAAGAGATAGCATCTCATAACATGTTTTTAAGTCTATAATCATGTCTATATTCAACAATGGGAAATCATCTTTTGGATAAGCCTTATTCATGTATCAAAAATTTGTATCGATGTTAATGTTTATTGGCTTCTTCTTGACTGACACCACATTGGAAATCTAACCTACATATAGAATAGGCTTGATAAAACCTATTGCCAACAACTTTTCTAGTTTGACTTTGACTATGACTAAGAGAGCAATCCATAGATGCATCTTTCTTAACTTTTGTTTGATCATATTTGTATCTGGATGCCTAAGCAAGTGATGTGCAACTAAGTTTGGATCTAGACCCAACATATGTAAATAAGCCTAGGCAAATATGTTAATGAATTTTGTGATAAGGGCAATGAGTATTTCACATTTTTCTACAGTGAGGGACACACCAAGATTTATTATATTTGGATAATTAGTAGTACCAATGTTGACCTCTATTGTATCTTCCACAAGAAGTGTGGAACCATCCTCAAGAATAGGATGAAAATAAGGTAGTTGACCATCCAACTCAAAATGTGAACTTTCAGATAGACCCATATAGGAGGAATCAGAATCATTGCCTTTAGGTAAAGGCTAATGGGTTATTAAGTGGAGATCCTCTAGAACCATATTCTCAAATTCATCATGATCTTTAAGCTTGATTTATGTAATGGATAAGAGGGATGGACTTGTAGACACCTGGGGTTCTTATGAAGGAGAGTCAATTTCCCCATCTAATGGTGACTGAGACATGTTTTCACCAAAAGACATGTCTTTCTCTTAATGTTTTCCTTGGTCTAAAATTGCCTCAAAAAGGTTTTCACTTATGGATCTCAATGTTTCATTTTTATTTTGACTAAGGGTATTCACCTACTCTCCAAATTAGGATTCAGTGTCCAAAGTATACATGAATCCTTACTTATGATCATGTCATGTCCCCTTTTTCGTGGACATTGACAGATTTGATGATTAGCCTATTATACGACCTTCGTAGGCTAATAGGATGGATAGAGGGTCATAATGGAGCTTGGCTTGACTTTGATTCGCAGAATTTCTACATTTGGTTTTCATTCAGGTTATTTCAGACACATTGGGCCTGAGCTCCTATTATTTAGGGACATTTGACATGCAGCGGAGCACCTTTATTTTGGTATGGTTATGTGCGGAATCACTCCCTGGTTCACCAGCTTCGATCGATTTGGGGATCCGACATGTATTGAGGGAGATATTAATATTTGATTGATTTAATCAAATATTAATTATTTAGCCTATTTTTAATTAGAAACCCTAATTCTAAATTAAGAAACCCTAATTAGGGCAAGCATATCTTTTTGAAGGTATAAGGGTTTCTCATGGAGGCCATTATTGATTATGTATGATTTGATTATTGATTTTGATATTGAAAAATTCTTCTTTGAAGACTGAGCCAAGGGTTCCAGGATTCCATTTGCAGTGGAGAACGTCAACTCTTCATTGTGTGCGATTCAGAGGCTGTGAAATATCAGCTGATCTATTGCCGATTTGAGAGATAGCTTCATACAGAAGTTATCACAGAGGTTTACAGATTTGAGAGGTAACTTCATACAGAAGTTGTCACATAGCTTTTCACGGATTTATTTCATTATGTTTTTTATTCAGATATTGCACAGATGAAGATCTTCTCTATTAGAGCCATCCCAGATTTGCAAAAGATCAGATTTTGAGATGATATTTGTATTCGTTTATACGCGTGCCAGAGATTCATTATTGTAATCATTCTGAAGAATAATAAGAGCACTGATTTGCCAGTTAAGTGATTTACTGTGGTTTATTTATTATTTGAATTTATCTTGCAAAATCGTATCTTATTTCATGCAAAAGTAAAATATAGTGAAACAGTCAGAAAATATCAGGTTTCAGAATTGAAAAGAAATGGGGATATTACAGATCACCTATAGGATTGCATTCTCTTAAACCTATGAATTGGGCAATTCATTCTTTATTTTCAAATGTATCAAGAATGAGATCTTGGTCTTGTTGGTCCCAATCAATAAGGTCAGGATAATGGAGTGTGAGAGGAATGGTAAGAACAACATAAATAGTGAGAACATAATGAGTAATGAAAATGTTAGTATTGGTGATCTCATTGTAAATATTATAAAAATAATATGTGTCATTGTTGGAACCATCATCTTTTATTGCACAGGATAGATCGTTTGGGTGATAGGTGGGTATTGTTTATGTAGGTATTTATTTTTTTGGATTTATTCATTTGAGACTATTATATTTCCTCACGTGGATTGTTCCTACATTTTCGGGATATGCTTGCTTAGGTAGATATAGTGTGTCATATATGTCATAAGTTTGATCGGAAGACTAGGATGTAACTCCTTTGACTGACTATTCTAGGTATGGGAGTTACTCGTCTATTCTAGACACCTATGGCTACCTTTTGTGGAGGAGTTACATTTCTATTTTAGGGGTGATTTGACCACCATTTAAGGAGTTACATTATCTCCTATATGTATTCTCTACTTGAACCTGATTCTCTTAATAAATATTTTGGATTTCTCTATTTTGATTTATCTTGTGCAATTCTCTCTTTTGTGATTTCAATTTGTTACAACTCTGTGGTGGTGTGCACTCACTTCTTATCTCATCTCACCATTCGACCTTCATATTCACCTTATCTAGACTGGGAATAAAGTTCAATATGTTTTTAGATCTACTCATGGTAAATGTTTGTTTGGTTATTTAATGCTAAGCTTTTTATGAAATCTTGATATTTATTGTATATGTAGGATCATATATTTATATTTCTTCTCATTAAGATTTATCCATCCCTTTTATCATACATTTGCATGTTTTGTAATGTTGGTATATGGAAGCTATTTGAAGATCTAATGTTATTTTAGTTTGATAAACTTCACTACGGCTTGGAATAAGGTATTTTTTACTTGAGGAAACATGTTTTAAATTATATTGTCTTTTTTTGTGGCTTCCTAGTTTAGATTTGATTTTTCATTCTCGCATCTAGTTTGCTATCTGTCTATTCAAGCTATTATTTCTCTCAAACCATAATGAATAGCATCAAAAAAAATTTGGGTTTGGTTCTCCTTGGTCTTAGATTTATGAATCATATAAAAAAAATTTAATTTGGTTAATAAATGCAAAAATTATGATGTTTTTAGTAACTACTACTCAAACAATCAAATCTTATAATTTAGAGATTGTTTCTAAAAGTTTTTTATTATTTTTAAAAAATAATATATTATGGAAGGATTGAATAAGAACTATAATTTTCTTAATGAGGTTTGGTATTTAATTCCACTTATATTGACTAACTAGAAGGCTATGTTCACTCCCTTTCCACTTGTGAATTTAAACTTCTAGTAAAAATTCATTAAATAGGCCATTAATGACGGGGAATGTAATTTGCTATAACTTTTGATCAATAAATTATAATTAAGTGCCATATTTTTCAAAATTTTATGTTTTTTCATTCTCTTTCCATTGGTATACTTTTTTTTTGTAAATGCACTAATGTTATAAAGTACCTTGTTTGGGGGGGTTCACTACTTGACCCACTTTTCATACTTAAACACTCTTGGATGCATTATCGATTGATCCTAACATCCTCGCCTTGTTTAAAAAAAAATGTCTTTTTTGACACATGCACTAATTTCTATATATGCACTATCAAATGAGTCTAACATCTTTTGAGCATGCATTTGCAACATTTTGGGGGTTCACCTTTTCATAATTCATGGGGATGTACTTTTTCTGGGTCACTCTTGTATTTATGCTTGCACTTTAATTTCTACAACAACTAAAATTTGCACTTCTACTACAACTTATTTTTGCACTAATGGATTTAATTTTAATCAACCCACTAACTCCCTTTAACTATCATGAATGAAAAATTAAGACGACATTAATTCTAAGGAGTAAGGGTTTGTATAGGATAACCATGGGTGATGAAACTAAACCTAGCATAGATGAATATATAGTTAAGTGGTATAACCATAGTGATGAACATTATGGGCTATTATGTCTTTCTATAGCACCTAATCTCCTATTTCACTTAGATCCTACCAAATCACCTCATGATGTATGGACCATTCTAGGTAAACTATTTAGAAAGCAAGATGTGATGAGAGGTCACGAGCTTGAGAATGAAATTATTATCCTAAATCCTCACAACTTTGACACCATTCATGATTTCTTCACTAAGTTCAATTTTTTGATATTGCATTTGAAATAATATGGGATAAATAAATAAGATGACCAACTTATTTTTTTTATACTCACTAAACTAGGTCCTAACTATTCAATCTTTGTCTCTACTTTCTATGCCACTAAAAGTGCTTTGAGAACTACATGAAAAATGCCCTCTTTAAATGCTTTCATTACTAAATTAACTAGGGATCAAGACAAGTTGATTCATATGAGTGCATTGAAGTTCATAAAACCTCAAGCCCTAATTATTAGGAATGGGAAAGCAAAGACTTCAAACAAAGAGAAGAAAAATAAGAATAAGGATTAAGAGAAGCAGAAAGAATCAACCTCTGCCAAAACCAACATTGAAGCCTCCTCTTCTAATGACAAACCTAATAAAGGTAAGGTTAAGTGTACCCACTATAAGTAAAATAGGTATTATGAAAATAATTTCATGAAGAAGTAAATAGATCACCTAACTCATATCCTAGAGAAAAAAACATAGGTGTTCCTGAGTCCATCAAGAAAAACTCATCTACCCAAGATTATATTAAGGCAAAGGGTAAGAAGAAAGAGAAAGAAAAAGGCAAGGCTCTTGTATCAGTTGTAGCTTCAACATCTTTTGGGTTATTAACTTGGGTGCTTCTCACCACATGGGATCTTCACTAGTTGAGTTTTCTTCCTTAGATCCTTGTAACATGTCTTCCATCAGTTTGGGTGATGACACTTCTACACCAATTGCAGGGAGAGGGTTTGTTGAAATGGAAGGAGGAACATTCAATAATTTTCTAAGTGTTCCTTCTCTTTTAACCAATCTCTTATCCATGTATCAAATCACTCATATCAGCAAAAGTATGAGGATTGAGTTTCTACCAAATTCAATTATCATCAGGGAGTTGCATAGTGATTCTATAGTATCATTAGGTAGGATATATCATCGAGCCAAGTTATACACATCAAATTTTACACTTTATTCTTCTTTGATTTCATTACTAACTTTTTCAAATGGAGTTAACAAATTATGGCATGAGCGGTTTGGCCACCTTAACTACCACTATCTTAAACAACTTATCAAAAATGACATGGTCATAGGCTTGTCTCAAGTCCAATTCTCTAAGGGAATTTATGAAGGTTTCTCTCTTGGAAATCACCCCAAAGCAAAATCTGACAAAGGCAAAGCTTGTAGGGGCCTCACACACATTAGAGATAGTTCACAGTAATATATCTAGGCCTTTCCTTACTTTATCTTTTACAAGGGCTAAGTACATTCTCACTTTCATTGATGATTTATTGAGATATACATGGGTCTACTTTATTATCAAAATTCTAAAGTGTTTGAATATTTTCAATACTTCAAGGCTCTTGTTGAGAAACAATCTGAGAAATCCATAAAGGTTCTTTAAACTAACAATGGAGGTGAATATGTCAGCAATAGATTTGATAAATTTTGTGCCATAGAGGGGATTGATTTGTAGCAAATAGTTACTTACAGTCCTTCATAGAATAAAGTTTCAAAATTCATGAATAGATCTTTGAAAGAGATTGCTAGTTGTATGAATCACTCTAGGTCCTTGGCACTTCAGTATTGGGCCAAAGCCATTAATTATGCTTGTTATATTCATAATAAGATTATTCATAAATCTTTGAAAGGAATAACACACTTTGAAGCTTGGCATGGAAGGAAAATTGAATTTGATCACTTTAGGGTTTTTAGACCTCCAACTATGGCACACATATCGAAGAAGAAATGCAAAGGTATGAAACCACAATCTAAGCCTTTCATCTTTGTAGGTTATCTAGATGGTGTAAAGGGGTACCAACTTCTACATCTGACCACACATGAGTTGTTGATAGAGAGAAGTGTTCAATTTTAGGAGAGTCTAAAGACTCAACATTTCACACTTCTTCTCTTTCATTAGATTCACTTAGACTTTATGATTCTTCTTCTGACTCAGATCATCCAAAGTAGGTTCTTGAGTTGGGGTCTTATTCTTCTTATAGTTTTGATAGTGAGGGAAATGAATGGGAGTATTCTAAATCCACATCTATTCATGTTTGATATAATGAGGAGTAAGCACCTGACTCACCCACATCCAGGCCCGTTTGGTCTAGGCAGACGCTTCAGAGTGCAAGAACTTGGGTAGGGGATCCAACATATGATAGACATACTCTATCAAATTATTAGAGTGGTACACATGCCTTCTTTACTTTGGTTTTGGATCTGTAAACATTTTAAAAGGCTTTAGGCATACCTAAGTGGGATAGTGCGATGCAGGAATAATATTCTTCCTTGATCAAAAATCACACTTGGCATTTGACATCACTTCCTAAGGGAAAGAAGATGGTTCGATGTAGGTGGATATATTAGACCAAGTTTGTATTTAATGGTTAAATCAATAAGTATAAGGCACGATTGGTTGATAAGGGTTTTTCATAGGTATACAACATCAACTACTTAGAGACCTTTACACCGATTACAAACATGGCTTTGATCTGAATCATACTATTTATAGCTATAATAAATGGTTGGGATGTGCATCAGATGGATGTGAAAAGTACCTTTCTTCATGGATATCTTAAGGAGGAGATATATATGGAGCATCTGCTTGGGTTTGTTTAGGATTTATCCTTAGTTTACAAATTTAATAAATCCATCTATGGACTCAAACAAGCCCCTTGGGTTTGGTATGCCAAGATGGATTCCTTCCTCCTTACTTCAGGGTCTACCAAATGTCATTTAGACCCCAATGTATACTTCTTGAGATAGGATGATTCTTTACTGATACTCATCCTTTATATTGATGATCTTTTGATCACTAGGAGTTCCTTATAATCTATTTTGATTGCAAAAATATCTCTATAAGACAATTTGATAAGATAGTCTTGGGTCTTTTACATTACTTCCTTGGCATTAATATTTCATAGTTTGATTCAAGGATTGCACTTACACAGCCCAAGTATGCTCTCAATATTTTAGCTCAATTTCACATGGCTATTTGTAATCCATATCTAATTCCCTTTGTATCAAGATTTGAAATTGAGGCTGATTGTTCTACATCTTTGGTTGATGCCACTCGATATCGATAGCTTGTTGGCATCCTCATCTATTTGACTCATACTAAGCCTAGTATTTCATATGTAGTATAAATTGTCTCTAGATTCATGTAGGAACCCCATGAGCTGCACTAAAAAGTATCTAAGAGGATATTTCACTACATTCAGGGCTCTTATAGATTTGATATTTAGTATATATTTGGCACATAAGTTAAATTTGTTAGTTTTTCAGATTTAGATTGGGTTGGTGATGCTCAGAATCATAAGTCCACTTTAGGTTGTAGTTTTACTTTGGGTTTTGGTCCTATCAGTTGGTCCAGCAAGAAGCAAAATGTTATTGATATATATTTCACAAAGGAAAATTACAAGGGAGTTATTAACATAGCTACTAAGGCTATTTGGCTTTAGGGGATTTTATCTAAGTTCAGTATTCCCATTATCTAGCCTACCATCATCTATTGTGATAACTAAAGTACTATAAAGATATGAAATAATTCAGTACAACACTAGTAGACCAAACACATTGAGATTCACATACGTTTTATTTTGGAGCTTATTCATGGCCAGGTCATCGACTTGATATTTTTCTAGTCTTCAAAGCAGGTTGCATGTATCTTTACCAAACCCTTCACTGAGAGAATGTTCATTTATCTACGAGCCCTTCTTTGGGTGAAGTCTACATCAATAGTAACATAATATTTAGGAGAGGCCTTTTAGCCTCTTCACTTATTTATTTATGAATATCATATTTTATCACATGGATTTTTCCTACATTTGGGGGATATGCTTGCATAAGTGGAGATAGTGTGTCATATATGTCATAGGTTTGATTATAAGACTAGAATTTAACTCTCTTGATTGACTATTATGGGTATGGAAGTTATTCTTCTATTCTAGGTACCTTTGACCACCTTTTGTGAAGGAGTTCCATTTCTATTCTAGGGGTGATTTAACCACCATTTGAGGAGTTACTTGTTATACT
The DNA here is from genome assembly GCA_037957365.1 of Torreya grandis. Taxonomy (NCBI): domain Eukaryota; kingdom Viridiplantae; phylum Streptophyta; class Pinopsida; order Cupressales; family Taxaceae; genus Torreya; species Torreya grandis. The sequence continues at coordinate 6,196,565 of JARHVA010000135.1, forward strand.
ATATGTATGATCTACTTGAGCCTGATTCTCTTAATGAATATTTTGGCTTTCTCCATTTTGATTTATTTTGTGCAATTCTTTCTTTTGTGATTTCAATTTACTATAACTCTTTGGTGGTGTGCTTGAGCCTAATTCTCTTAATGAATATTTTGGCTTTCTCCATTTTGATTTATTTTGTGCAATTCTTTCTTTTGTGATTTCAATTTACTATAACTCTTTGGTGGTGTGCACTCACTTCTTGTCTCATGCAACCATTCAAACTTTGCATTCACCTTATCTGGATTGGGATCAAACTCTGATAGGTGTAACCTTAGGTTTGTATCTGATACATTGTTTATTATAATGTTTGATAGGTATAATAGGATTTAATCTGCATTGTTCTTTTTCCCCCAATCCTTTGCCTTTGTAAGAATTATGAGCCATGATTTTATTAAGAACAAGGTATTTTTTATTTTGGAAATAAGGAGATAGATCCTCATTGTATAAACATGACTCATCTTATGGCTTCAAATATTCTTGACTAAAACCCTTTCCTAGAATAAAGTGGGAGAGGTTTTGTAAGAAAAGATGTTGTACCTTTCTTGTGCCACTCCATCTTAGGTAAACCATAATACTTACGTGATCTAATTAATTTGGTAATATAAAATGCATCATTGAAATTATATGTACCAATACCTTTTTCATGAATATTATAATGAGATGAACTTAATGAGGGGAATGGTGAGTTGGAGGAAGAAGCACTGAGAGTATTAGCATCTAGATAGTTGGACTTGGGTGGATCAAACATGACTTGTCTTTTTTAATAGGTTGAGTAATACTAGGACAAAAATTATATTGATGCCCCTCTATTTCTAAATGTGTACAATATTGATAGGGTAAAAAATATCCAAGAATAGTCACATCCATGTCAACACACATAAACTTAATACATTAATGAAGCATAGAAGGCATTGCATGCATCTCATGAATCCAAAAATGACCAAGAAGAAGATTGTATTGTAAATCAAAATCAATGACATGATAAAGGGTGTTATGAATAATAGATCTAACCTAAACAGGCAAGGAAATGGTTTTTGTTGATTTTCACTCTGTGTTATCATACCCCTTGATGTTAATGGTATCATTCTTTAAATCTATTGAAGTATATCCTAATCATATATCTTGATCCAATAGAACAATGTTAAGCCCTTATCTATTATCTATCAATACTTTCTTGATCTTATGAGTGATTGTAACTTTAATGTGTAAATGATTTTTTTGAGAAGCCCAAAGGGATGATACATTGATTTGATCAAATGTTAATTATGTACTAGGAGATAAATGTCCCACTAATGCTTGAATTTTTTCTAGTGCAAATTTTTAGGCACTTGAGACTAGCTCAAAAGTTCATACAGGACATCCTTGTGCAAATTAGATGTACATAACAAATTAAAAATATAAATCTATGTTGACATCTTATTCATTTGATCCACAAGATCTTATTGATTTTTTATAGGAGGTACATATTTATATTTAGATTGATTTTGAATAAGAGGAGAACTAAAATGTGGATTGTGACTAGGGATTTGAATGGTAATCTTTGAGCATTGAGTTGTGACAGCATAATCTTGAGCATGGATAGAAATGACATAAAGTGAATCTAAATAGATAGGTCTTGGAATAATCACTCAAGGATAGGGATTATGAGACAAAGGAACCCCTGGGATAGATGGACAAGATCTTATAATGGAGGGATTTACTTACTAATAATTATTGGAATGGGAATGAGGATTTATGGTAATGGTTGTAATATGATGTTCCATGACATGACCCACTATATTATAATAATCTGGAGTGGCATGGTAGTCAACATTTTTAACCTAAAGCCTCTAATTTTGATTATGACTATTAGTCATCCCGTGTTCATTTTGATCGGTATTATGTTATGGGAATGGATTTTTGTATATTCCCATGTCTTGACTAGTATTAGTAGATACTACATTGTTTAACTCTATTTATCCTCTATCAAGTAAATATTATATAATATGTTGAATTTATACACACCTATGAATGCCATACCATTTAATTATATGATATTCAAAATACTCATTATCCCTATACCAATCTAGTTTAGGTTGAGATTCATCAAAAGGCATAGTGTTTGGCTATCCAATCAAATTTACAACCATAAATGTTTGGAACATAATCTTATTACATTCCCCTAATTTAGAAAATGTATGCCAATTAAATTTCCATTTCAAAGGAGGCTACCTCTACAATGCAATTTGTTGTTGTTGAGGTGCCTCCTGTACAGGTAGTACATAAACTATTTAAACATGTCGTGCCTCTATAACACCATTACCAATTATATTTTTATTTGAGTTAAAAGGATTTGGCTTGTCTATCACATTTCTTGGATTTGAATTTGATGCTTGGTTCTGATTTGATTTTGATTATGATTAGAAGATTGACCTTGAGACTAATTTGAGGAATATATCTTAATCAATGCTTTATCTATAAATGATCTCTGTATTTGAACCGCCTTTGTGATAACATCATCAAAGTTACCTAGATATTGTAATATGAGATTGAGTGCAAGATTAGAATTCATATTTTTCATAAAGATATCGGTCAACTCAATGTCTAGCAATATATGTGGACATCTACTAGCTAATGTGTTCCATATTTGAAGATAGGCAACAAAAATTTCACCTACCCTTTTCTTGATAGCACATAAATCCATTGTATTCAACTCATGTTCTATATTATACGAATAATGTTTGATAAACTTATCATACAAGTCATCAAAGTTTGGAAAAAAATTCTTTGGAAGATGTGTGAACCAATCTAATATAGGTTTAGTTAAACTTCATGAGAATAAATGAAGTAGGATGTTGCTATCATAACTGACATCTCAGCAAGTAACAAAGAACAAGCTTAGATGCTCTCTTGGATCTCCTTTTCCTTTATGTTTATCAAAATTTGGAATATTAATGTGAGATTAAAAAAAAAAGGTATATGGAAAATACTATAATCAAATGGATATGAGTAGACATGATATGTCTTGTACTTTATGTTTTTATTATTAGCCTACAATCATGATATTGTATCTTTGATCACTTGAAATTTGTGAATGAGAAGAGTATTTTGGGAGTTGGATGGCATATTATAGGACTAAGAATGTTATTATGGATTAGTAGGATTTGAATAATAGGAATTATTCACTCTATATATGGGATTGAATTGAGTGGGAGGAATTTGGAATGGATTATAAATAGAGGATGGAATGGAAATACATCATTGTGGTGGAGACAGAAGTGTTTGATTTTTTCTTATAAATTGATGTTGATTAGTTGGAACATATTTTTGTGTATTATATAAGACTTGGCAAACACTATAGGGGCCTTTAGACTCATAGGAATGGGGAGGTTGCGAACTTGATTTAAAATTTCATGGTTCAATGGGAACTTGTTGAGGATGACCTTCTTATATATGAGTCCTCCACACATAGAAGAAGTGTTTATCTACATACTGAGAGATGATGAGTAAAAATAAGTTAATAGTGTGTAGTTTTAAACCAATAAAAATAAATAAAAAAATTATATACATTAGTTTTTTTTAGTATCTCATCATTTAGAATGAATTTTGGTTTGTTAAGATAAAATTTTGATTGCAATGAAAATCCCCTTATCCAGTAGTTAGTGTTTGCCTTGACTACGAGATAGTCATTGTGTGAAATTTGCATGAATGAAATAATGATTGTTTTTAATAGTGACCCTAAAATACTATGTTGTACATTAGTAGTTTTGATAGCTTTTGAATTACAAACTACATGACGATAATATGCATATGAACTTCAGGAGTCTAGGTTTTTTTTGAACATATACTTTTGTACTTTGTGTTAAGCATGAGATATACTAAGAGGGGGGTGAATCAATATATAAATATCTTATAAACTTTTACTTAATCAAATTCCACTTAACTATTCATTCAAGATATGCAATAAAACTAAAACAATAAACACCACACAAGATAGAGAGAGACACCAGATTTTAACATGAAAACCCAATGTGGGAAAAAACCATAGAGAACAATCTCAAGTATATGACTAAGCACCAACTCAAACTACAATATTTTAAAGTACCAACTTGTAGGATCACCAATCCCTTTGTTGAGTACCAAAACATTAACTATTCATGAGCACCAACCCACAAGAGCACCAACCCCTTTGTTGAGCGCACCAACACAACAACTATTCATGAGCACCAACCCGTAGGAGCACCAACCCATATTGTGTATACCACACAACTATCTCTCAATGTTGATTTTTTAACAAATGATAGAACATTACAATCTCTTTCTTTTCTCTCCTTTTCTCTTCTAAGCTAGATATGATAATTACAAACCATGCCCTCTTCCACACATTACAAATGGCTTCTAAAGTATTTATTTATATCTTACCAAATGACCTTTGGCATTCACCCTTTGAGACATTTCAATTCACATAGAAAATGGTGCCACATTTGCATGACCCTTTGAATCCTTGCCTTTGAAAATTCACATGGCAACCCTTCATGAGCAAATGCATCTTTTCCCCTTTTGTCTTTATCTTGGTAACTTTTTGAATTCCTCAAAGTGTCCCTTCATGAGAAATTGTGCCCTTCCTCTTTTGTCTTCACTTTGTGTCTCTTGGAATTCCTCAAGATGACTCTTCATGGGAAAATGTGTCCTTTTCCTCTTTTGTCTTTACCCCATGACTCTTTGACTTCGTCATGGTCCCTTCTTTTGACTTTATCCAACCAAAAATATATTCATTAATATTAAATAAATATCAACACACTTTAGCCAAAATATGAACATTAAAAACACCTTCAGATAATAAATGCTATGGGGCCTTTATCACAAATGCTAAACCTTTGACATCAATGAAAATATATACAACACTTTATTATCCACATAATTGGATTTTTAACTAGATGCATTAGTAAAATATATGCAAAACCCAAACTTTAAATAAGCATTGGAATAATTACTTGAAAAAAAACCAAAGTAATAAGTAAAATTTTAATGCATGAGAATTTTTTTCTTTGAAATGTAAATTTAAACTATAAAGGAACCATGACACTGATATTATGTTGATATTATCCAAAATAGATATAAATATGATAAATATATGATTATGATGATATATAAATTGTACGTATTTGGAGCATTTGATAAACCAAATGGCATGACCAAGAACTCATATAACCTATCATTCATATTGAATATGGTCTTCCATTCATCACCTTCTCTTTTGCAGATTTGATGAAACTCAATCTTCAAATCTATCTTACTAAAGTATGTTGCTTCACTCAAATAGTCTATTACATCATCCATTCTTGGCAATGAAAACCTATACTTAATGTTGGTCTTGTTTATTGCATGTGAATCTATATACATTCTCCATTGCACACCATTTTTTGGTGCCAATACAGCTGGAACTATACCTAAGATCATAATATTATGGATAAAACCCTTCCTCAATATCTCTTGCACCTTCTTATTTATCTCCTCATTCTCCATTAGATTCAAACTATAGGATGCTTTGTTAGAAAACTTGATCTTAGCATTAAATCCATATGATGACTAATGTTCCTTACAGGTGGTAGTCCATCTGATAACTCACTCATAATATCAACATAATTATTTAACTTAGTTTAAATTTCAATAGGAAAATCACTTACTGTAGTGGTTTTCATAACTTGCATAGATTCAACAATTAATGCAAAACATAATTCTTCCTCCTTAGCCACCTTCAATAACTCTTTATTAGATACCAACATTTCCAGATATCTGCATAATTATTCAATCCTTTAGAGTCTTATGAGAGGCATTTGATTTTAATTTTTCAATGGTTGTGAAGGAATTTGATCAAACAAATTCATAAGAATGGGATTGTATGGCACTTGATGGGAATTGGGAAATTCTTGAAGTTATTCCACAAAAGGTTGTGAAGAATCTACAAGTATATTTTATTTGGGAGCCATGTACATTTTAACATGAGGACATGGATCAATTATGGGTTCTTTTTCTTGGTGTTCAATTGGGGGGTCAATAACTAGATTGATTATCAATACATGAAGGGCATTAATTGCTTGCTCAACTTGTTAAAATTTGGCAACATTCATATTTTTCCTCTTCGATTTGATTTAGAGATATTTATTACTCTCCAAAATTTGTAAAATCATTCAAACTAATAAATAACCATTTCTTGTGGTCTCCTAATGGCATGAAATCTCTTGCTCTCAGATATTCAATAATGGCTCCATCATTCTAGAATATATCAAAGGAAGTCTCAATCTTTTGATCCCAATCTATAAGTATGGGATAATAGAGGGAGATGTTGATAGTGGAGATGGTGGAATATGGTAAGAGATTGGTACCAGATAGGTCCCCATAAATACTATATATGGAACCTTCTTCAACTTCTTTGTTAGAGGCAGACTTCTCAAGAACCAAAGAAGTGTCCAAGATGATAGTATTTAGGTCAATACCTAGAGGTTTATACCCTAAGACAATATGTTTTTGATGTTCTTGAACCCTTATAGGTTCAATCCTAACATGTTTATCTCTTCCTAGTCCTTTCCCCTTATAATTCATATTCTAAAACATCTTTGGAAACTGGGGGTACTTTTATTTGTGGAATGCTAAGGCCCTATCATCAGGAACAAGCCATGAATCATATGGTTCATCAAATTATTATTTTAATAGCATGCCTACACTAGTAAAGGCCATGGACCCAAATTGATAAATAATGGGATTATCTTTCCTCATGGTTGGGGACACGTAGTTGTGTGGTGAGAGTGGTAGGTCTCAAACATAAAAGGTTTTGTATTCATACTCTATGCAACCTATTAAAGTGATCTTAAGATGAGTGATGTCTAGTGATTCATTAGAAGTAAGTGTTAGATCATCAAGGTGGATATACTTCATAGATTTTATATTATGAATGGAACTATAAGTATTGGGGTAATAACATGTAGGATGAGATTGGTCCATTTGACATCTATGAAAGTGTTCTATCTCCCCTAGAATGGTAACTTCCATTCTTGAATGATGGAATTTTAAACATTAATGGAGGGTGGAAATAACTAATCTCATCTCATGAATCCATGGGTGTCCCAGAAGTAAATTATACAAGAGATCAACATCTACTACATGAATTAAATTTTTGTGGACTACGGGTCCCACAACTATAGGAAGATAAATAGTTCTTGTAGACGGGCTTTAATTATCATCATATGCTTGTATCATTATGATAGTATTCCCTAATGAAGTCTCAATGTACCCTAAATTCTTGAGAAATTATAGATTGCATGAATTTAAGGCTAACCCTCTGTCTATGAGTACCCATGGAATTTTATGATTGGATATGGAAATTTCAAAAAACAAAGGGTAGTTATGGTGTGGACCAATAGGTGGCATGTCATATGCATTGAAATTAATATGTTTTAAAGGAGATATATGGCCCACCAATGATTTAAATTGGCTTGTATTAATATCTCTAGGGACTTTGAGTTTATTTAGGACTTGATTGAGAATCTCTCGATGTACCAATGATGTCTTAAGAATATCCATAAGAGGGATTTGATTGGAAGTCTTCTCAAGTTATTAAATGATGTCATATGGTTTGTCTAAAGAGCTCAAGACATTATTTTTATATATATTGAATCTTTGATATGCTAAGGTGGATGGGTCCTTGGGAGGTTCTCCAAGAACTATAATTTTGCCACGCTATGTAGTTACTACATAGTCAATTATTTCCCTATTAATTTTAAGAGTGATGGATGGTGGTTGTGTGGGATCTTGAGGGCCTTGTATTTTAATGGTATTGATATAATGGTATGGAATTGAATGATAGTTGGTTTAGTTGGAAGTGGAGGCTTGACCCTGATCCTTAAGTGGTTTCTTTTGCATCTGATTGTGCTTAGGTAAAGGGTCCTGATATATGCCTAGAGGCTGATTTTTGGATTGACTAGTTGGATTGTCCCCTTATACTTCAATATATTCTTTCTCATTTAAATCTTGGATGTAGTTCCTTAACTAAATACATTTTTTAGTACCATGTCCCTTGAAGCTACATACATTTTTTAGTATCATGTCCCTTGACTCTGTGATATTGACAAAATTCATCTTTGTGATACCAATCCAGTTGTAGTTTACTATCATCCAATGGCCAAATTTTAGGGAGAGTAATCATGTTAGCAACTATTAATTATTGTATGACTATTTTTGCAAGTACACCAAGATTAGTTAAAGGACCTTTTCCCATTCAGGGTTTTGGCTTTCCCCATGGTACACTTATAGTGGAAACATTTTGCTTGTTAGTAGGGGAAGATTTATGTACTATCTGAACATGTGTTAGAATCTATGATTCCATTCCCTATGATATTTTTATAATTATTGAAGATCTTAGGTTTACCCAAAAAACATTATCTTGATTCTGACTTTGTTCATTTTGGGTATATAGTTTAATTGTACATTTATCAACAAGTGCCTTTTCAATTTGAATCCCATTTTCTATGATTTCATCAAAATACTTGGCACATTGTAGCTTTAATTGATATTTTAATTCAGCATTGAGATTGTTAATGAATATTTTGGCCAACTCTTTCTCAGGAACTGTGTAATGGAATTGACTAGAAAGGCTTCTCTAATGTTGTAATAATGAGGATAAGTTTTCCCCATTTATTTGCTTAGTATTATAAAGATATAAGATAGAGATGTCATGCTCAATGTTGAAAGAGAAGTGTTTCACAAACTTTTATGTTAACTCCCCAAAGCTATAAATGGACCCTTTAGATAAATTCATAAATCATTCTAATGTGGGCCCTGTGAGACTTTTGGGGAAGATTCTAAGAAGGTAAACACTATCATAGGCAACCTCGTGACATGCTACATAGAATTATTGCACATGGTCTCAAGGATCCCCTTTCCATTTATATTTATCAAATTTTGGAATCTCGAAGTATGCTGGGAAAGGTACTTGAAAGATACTCATGTCCAAGGAGATGTTCAAAAGTCTTCATATTTATATCTCATTGCTTAGGTGTGAGGATCAATCTATTGAAGGTTCTCCTTCATCATCCTCCACTCTTGAGTAACTGAGGGGTCTATTAGGGTATTAGAGGCTTATGCTTGGCTTGTTTTAGGCCTTAAATGATTGGGGTTAGTATTTATATCTTGTTGTCTTGGTGAAGAAGGTCTTTGGTTTTGAGCACAAAATTGAGAGGTAAGTGAATTCATTTGAAAATTTAATTGTTCTAATCGGTCCTCCAAGGTGATTCTTCTCATGTCAGCCTTAATGTGATTATTTTATGGGTGTTCTTATTTTTCATCAATTTCTTGTTCATGATCCAAAAGCTTATCTTCTTATTATTTTTGGTTGACATTATTTTGATGGGGTGGAGTGTTAGGTCTACTAGGTGGGTGGATAATATGTTTTAAGAGTCTTGGGTCAAATGTAGAGGGTAGTGTACCCCACATTCCAATGACTTGGGAAAGAATTTTATCATGGGTCTCATAAATGTATTGGTCAAATTGGGCCTTAACCTCATCACTATGGAAGAAGTCATTTGTAAACTAGATTTCCTCTTTAGAGTTATGCATGTCAAAATGTGTGTCACCATTATCTTGGTTCCATGCACTTAGATTCCCAAAGATGTCATTTCCCTGATTGGATCCTTGTCCTATTCTTAGAATTTGGGCATGAGTTTTGATAGGCATGATAGATGGTGAAGGTGATGAAAAAATATTGATTAGGTGTGACTTTGATATAGGATGGTAGGAGAGAATATGACTTTAAATACTAATTTTGTCTTAAAATTCAAGACTAAAAATGTGGTCAAGAGAGGTGATTGGATGTGAATTAGATTTTTATTTGTTTTTGAATATATGAAGACTAGAGTGACCAAATATTACCAAAGTAAACACCCTATAAGGATTAAATATAGCAAAGAAACAAAGAGGATAATATGGTTAAATACCTTTCATGCTAGTAAGGTGATGATTAAATGGTTCCTAGGTATGAAGAGGTAGGATGATGGGATGATGGGTACTAGATTAAACCAATCAAGGTTGTAAACATTGAGAATGTTTGATCAAGGATAGGTTGAATAAAATGGTGATTAAGATAGAGAATGATAAGGGACCACTAAAGCTTGGTTTCACAATAAATGTTTATTATCCAAAAGGTGTGAATATGAAATGATTTTTTTAATTTTAAAATGGGATATGTCCTGAGGGTCTCTAGGTGTTCTTATAAAATGGATAGGCTAACATAGCTCACAAATAATATAGGCCTTAGTACAACACTCACACAAGCATGCCGAATCACAAGCCCTAATTTTAGTTATATGTCACATCTCAATTTCACCCTATAATTAATATCCTTTAATCTATTGATTAATATATGATTACCATTGCTTTGATTAGAGAATTTTGACATATACTGGTATGAGACAATATAATTACTGATTAGTATACATTGTATAACATTTATATTTCTATTATCATGTACATTCAAGATGTATAATTGTTAGTTTTGAATAATTGATGTTATTGACTCAAACTAACTACCTATTTATTTTGAGGTGGATGCAGGATAGGTCCTACCCTCAAATCTTGATAAGGGAGAGCATCATTAGAGAGGGTCGTCTAGATGGAGCAATTATAATAAATACTTATGGAAAATGTTAGTGAGCCCCCCTCCTCACATATACAGAGTAGATTTTAAATGATAGGCATAAATGGCAATGCATAGTTGTGAAATATTTCTTGTGATTATCTTTGTTTGTGTGGAATTAGTTTTACTATGCATTTAATTTCTTTAGCCTAGTTGATTTAGTTTTTAAATTTAAAATCCATAAAATAAATATTTATTTAGAATAGAAGTATTATTGTCTTAAATATGATTATCTATTAAATGAAAATCAATTAATTCCATAATTATCCAATAAAGGTTATTTTCTTAAAAATAAGAATTATACATGAAAGTTATTTGAAAATCTAGAAACCGGTTTTATTTTTATTAAATTTAGCATGTTAGTTGATAAGCTTGAGAGAAAGAAATTAACTAAGGTTAATAAATTTAGAACTAGATCTAAATGTGATCTTTATTATCATGGAAGAATTCACTTAAATTTATAAAATAAATATTTAATTAATTATTTAATAAATAAAGCATGGCATAGTAATATGAAGGCTTGATTTAAAGATAAACTTAGAAGACTTGAGAGTTACATGTAAAGGGGAAGCATGGAAACTAGGATAAAGTTGTGTTATAAATAAAGGGGTAATCTAGGGAATTAAAAACACATGGAGATATAGGGAGAAATGGAGAAGAATAAGGCAGGAGTAAGAAAGAATCGTGAAAAGCCAGAAAAGAGACAAGCTCAAAAAGGTTAGTTTTGTAATAAAATTTTCTATGTTTGTTGTTTGAAAAAAACATTTTGAACTGGCTAGAACATAAAATATTTTGTATATTAATTATAGGTTAGTTTTGATGAAAAATAAATTATTACCAAAAAAAATATGTAGTCTACGTCTTATCCCCAAAGTATAATTTTTAGGTAGCGTCTAAGATAACTGGTAATTTTTTAATGTGTTTTATCATAAAATTATATGGTTGTGTATTTTGATGACATCTTAATTTAATTAATAATATGATTTCAACTTACTTAAATTTGTTTGTTTGATCAGTGTTTAAATATTGGTTAATTTTAGCACATCAACACCAACACCTCAATAGTTGCGGTTGACCCCTTTTGTACTATACCCCTTTATACTTTAACAACATCCTAGCTTTATGTCCCAGGAAATATGTTTGGTTTGAAATAGGTCACTTATTTGAATCATGTAAGAAACATTTTAAATGTTGAACTTGCGGCTCAATTAGCACCTTCGTATGCTTTGCTACTTTAGAAATACTATTTTTGCAACATGGGGGATTATCCACCTTTCATGGCTACCAAATGGGTTAGTAGTAATACTAATATTAGTAATAATCATCTTGATATTATGTTTGGAGGTCTTGAGGAGGATGGTAGGCTTAGGGGCTTAGCATTGCATTATATTTATCCCTATGGTGATAGTCCCTTGTAAAGCATCCATTAAGAGGCAAAATCCTTCATTTATGATGGGCAACTTGTTGAAATAGTAAGAACAACATGGTCGATGAAACTCCTAACTTCTTGCCAACATAAATGAAATTATGCACTACCAAACCAGCACTATTCCAAAACCACATAGTTTACAATGGAATATATCATTTTGTCTCTTTGTGAGACAAATCTGTAGGACCCTAGTCACTATGTAAGCTTCTCGCTTAAAAATGCTAATATATATATATATATATATATATATTCCTAGTCTTATTGAGTCTATTTTCACTTGTGTTTGGCTCTCAAGTGCCTATAATGACTAGCCTTTCACTATCTAAATTTATAGTTTAACCCCTAGACCTACATGTAAACTGTTTGGGATGAGTTGTATCCTAATTCTTTCACCTATGTTGATTTTTAGGTAGCATTGGAATTTTATACCTTAATCTATGTATTTTCTTTGACCAGTGCATAACATGTCTTGTGGCTCAAGCTCAATCTATTTTATAATAGTGCAGTGTCTTGATAAAAGTATCTTATATATATATCCCCAAACCCTTAGATATCTCTAAAAGATAAAAATGTAAACTCGGTGTTTCTTTTGACAAGTATTGAGGGTTAAAAATAGAAATGTGCAAACATATTTTTCAAATGGTCCATCAAGTTAGCAAATAAGGAACCAAGTATGTCATTATATTAATAAGTTTATTTGTGAGATGAATAGTGAAAATAAAACCTTTGGTTGAAACTTAATGGATAGTTAACTTTTTATTTATAAGCATTGTGTGAAAACACATCTGGTTGGCGTGACCTCTCCTTGGTCATGTTTTTATTACATTTTGTTTTATATTCCATGATAGTATTTTTGAAATAAAAATAGCATTGTGTGGTTTTGAATATTTTGTCTTTAATATAAGAGGCATTTGGAATATATCTTCTTAATTTTATTTTAAGATATTTATGTTGTTATAGTTTCCGTATTGATGCATATATAATATATATTTTTTATAATTAGTTGCTAATATTATTTTAGGAATATTTGAATGAAATTTTTATAGTGTGATAAATGAACCATTAGGTTGCACTACCTGTTGTAATGTAATATTTTATATAAACATATGCAGTTGGTATGAGTTTCATGACTATGTTTTGTTCGTAGTAATATTATTATATTTTAGATTGTGAAGCATTTATGTAACTTGGTAAAACTTTAAAATAATAAATAATATTTGTTTAATGTTATTAACACAATGTCGAGTTTGTAGTTAGCATTGTTTTGAAGATATTTATTATTATCTAATTATTCAATCCATGAAAAAGTGCTAAGTCAATAATGGTTGATGAAAACATGATAAGACTTTGGTCAAAATTTAATTAACAGATGAAATTTGCTTATATTTTCATATTTAGTATGTACCTTTGAGAAAAACTAAGGGTATAATGGTATTATTATAACCATATCTTTCTTAGGTGCATTAGATATTATGCTTTTATCTAAACTATAGTTTGGTGGTGAATTATAATGAAGCAACAAACTTCAACCATTGCATATTGTGATTTAGTTCATATGGGGTCTAAAATTGGATTACCATTTAAACAAGGCTATGATAACTGCTAGTGATGCATTATGTTGGCTAGTGAAAATAAAAAGTTTACCCATAGTATAGTAGCATTATGAAAACATGTCATCCGGGTCAAATTCTATAGCACCATGAAATGATGAAAACTTATGTGCATTGTATTTTTGTGAGATTATTTTATATGCAATGATTTGACATTACTAGAATTAAATAGTGCATCATGACATGTGTCTTGATCTTGTGTTTTCATTTGATTAGTATTATGTAATTTAATCTAGGGTATACTCGGGTGGTATAATCCTAATTTGTTGGTTTGAATGATTTCAGTGTTAGATTGGTTATATCTAGACCCACACTTACATATTTTATATGCATGTTGGTTGTTACTTTAAAAGGTATGTTTAATAACAATTAGAAGGATATCAAAATTGTGTGCATATAAAATTATGAGTGCAAATTAATGTTAAGATAGAGTTATATGCATTATATTACTTGCTTGTTATAAGTTATGCTTGACTGAATATGAGTGTATGTTTTTATATATCTATGACTACTTTGTATGACTATTATGGATAAACTAGTAGTCATGTCTAAGTACACCAGACTAAGATATTTTGGGTTATCTTGAGGTGTAGTTGCTTAGATCTTATTGAAATAGTCTATAGTTTATTATGTGTTTTACCTGGGTGGTATAAACAATGGTCTTTATTTTCATTTTGGGATTGATTTCAAGGCAAGACTCATTCGTGTATAAATGATTATATGTATATCTTGATTTATTCTTGTTTAATTAGTGATGTGATATTATTTCTAGGAGAATATATGTATGATTATTTGATTTATATACTATGACATATATATTTATGGCACTAATAGGTAGTGATACATGTTCCACTAGCCTAGGTAGTACCACCAATAGATAATCTGATCAAGTGGTGTGTTATGAGTTGACTAATCTAAATGATCATATATTATTTAAAAATTTAGGCCTAAGTAATTTTATATATATTTTTATTTATATGTTTTATTTTCATGTTGTGAGATATCATGTTAGAACAAATTTTCACATTGTTTTATCTACTTATCCATAAAGGGAGGGCCATTTCCTAATAGGCGATTATGTAGGGTATTTTTGGTCGATGGTTCGTGTGGTAAAATGATCAAATAATTCTCTCCCTACTCCAATTAATTACTACCTAGAGATGACACTTGTGATTATCAACAGTACATGAGTTGGTTCAACTCAAGCTCCAGAGAGCTTGGTATCTATCATTGTATTAGGCCATATGCATGAAGTAATGTAATTGTATTATGTCTTATATATTTGATTAGTAGATGTATTGTCAAACTAGTCATATTTTTGTCCTATTATATTTGGCTTTATGTGGATTTGTATAAGATTTATATTGTATGCAATATTTAAATTTGAAGTACTCTTGTTCTTAGTAATGGTTTAGTTATGTTGTATTATTTTATTTTGTAGATTGATTGTTATTTGTTTAATAGTAAGTAAAAAAATTATTGCATTTCTAAATTATAACTTATGGGGTTGTTACATTTGGCTTCAAAGTTATGGCTCAAACTCTAGGACCTAATGAGTCTATTAGCATTTTTGTATCCTCTTGTTTATCAAAAAGGAGATTTGAGAGTGTATGTATGGTATATTGAGTAAGTGCCTTAAAGCATTCATACCTTCTTATATTTATTTAAGGGTTGGGGTACCGAGTGTCTCATTGGTGATGGTTATGTTAGGTGTTAGGTAGGTAAGAACATCTCTTCATTATTGAGTTGTGAGCAAGAGTTTACTACCATGTTCTCAATCTTAGATTGAACACCTCGAGTATAATTTTGTCTTTCTTGAATCACCTTCACCCTTTATGTTTTTTTTTGTGTTTTGAGTATTTTAAAAGTATGGAGTACTTCTCACTAAAGTAATTATGCTTAGTTATGTCTTAGATACATATATCTTAGGATTGAGAATCCTATAAGACCAATTCTAGTTTGGCACCACTTAGTGTGGTGGAAGCTTTCTTATAATTGAGTGTAGATATCTTGTTTGATATTCCTTTGTGTTAAGAGTTTGTTATGTGGATTATCATACTTGTATTTATATAGACTTGAGAAAAAGTGTTATCTCTCATAGTTAGCTTAGAGGTTACTTATTATGTTTTCACTCTCCTCTTACATCATTTTTTTAGCTACTAAGAAGATTCATTTTTTTGGGATGTTGATATAGAGTTTCCTTTGGTAGAAAACTTATTTCTTAATTGTTGATTGATCTTATTCATTTAAGTTTGTGGGATAGTGTTTTCTACTTCTTGTTGATGCATCCTTATGGTTCATATTTTCTTTCCAATTGTGGAAGTAGGTGATCATACTACACTTACAAGTTTGATAAGTGAATAGTGATTGGCAACTTGGGTTACGATGTTACCTTCTATCATGTGAAGGTATGTAGGAACTTTTCATTTATGAGATGTTACTTATGTACTTTATAATTGTGGATTTTTAGAGTCAGCATTTTATCTAACTTATAGACTTGATCACGAGGAGTGGCTAACAATGAATTTATACTATAGTTGATTATAACTAATATATTATTAAATACCTTTATTAGATTGATATTATTCTAAAGAGTACTATGTGTACCTTTTGTCAAGAGAAAGCAAGGTATAAGATATATATAAAATTTTGGTAAGCCTAAGATTTAATATAAAGTTTTTAATTGGTGTATAATCAAGGAGACATTATCTTGCTTATAAGGTATTAAGTATGCCATAATCCTTAGACTTTGTATGTTATATTAGTTATAATATCATTTTTTTAACTATGAATATAACACTACAGGATAAGTTACAAGATATAATAGATACAATATTAGTTTTGATTGATTGGTATAAACTTAATTCAATCTTGAGATGATTATATGATTTCTTTTAAGTATAGGTGAAATTATACAATATTGCTTTTTATGATCTATTAGAATAGATTTGTGAACCTTGTGCACCTTTTGAATATCATTAGGTCATGGAGACCTAGAGGATGATTGATGTTATATGAATGTGACTTCTAAATTATAGGATGGTATCCTACTTAGTCTTGCATTGACTCGATTGATACTGAGTTGGATTTGATAGATGAACTTGTCAAATCTGGGACTTGATAGGCAGAACTTGTTAAATTCTATTATATGATTATTTGTTTTGACTTTTGTGATAAACTCATATGTTGTTGACCTAGCAATGAAAGTCTTACTAAGTTATTTATTAGACTTTTCTTATGATTTTAGACCTCAAGGTTGTCATGATATAACCAATCAACATAAAGTGACTTTCGTGAATTTATTTGTAGAATAGAAAATGTCACAAAGTACAGTCTTGTGAGATCAATTCTCTAATAATAGTGCTAATTTGGAGATCTACTATAAGTTATTTAGGTAAATTTTGTATTTAATTGCATTATATGATAATTGATACTATATTTTTATGTTGTTAAACTTTGTTTGTTAATCAAAACTTTTGCTTGAATAAGAGTCATCGGGTTGATGATCAATTTTAGGGGTAAGATTTCACATCTTGATTTCACCCTGTAAGTATTATCTTTTAATCTATTGATTAATATCTAATTACCATTTATTTTATTTGAGAATTTTGACATATAATGGTATGGGATAGTAGTATTGTTGATTAGTATACATTACATAACAATTATATTTTGATTATTCTATATATTGAGGATGTATAATTATTAATTTTGCATCATTAGTTTATGATGACGCAGACTAACTACTATTTATTGTGAGGTGGATGCAGGATATGTCCTAACCTCAGAGCTTGACAAGGGAGAGCATCATTGAAGAGGGTCAACTAGATAGAGTGATTGGGAAAAATACCAGTGAAAAATGATAGTGACCCCACACACACACATAGTAGATTCTAAATGATAGGCATAAATGGTAGTGTGTAATTATGAATTATTTCTTGTAATTATCTTTGTGTGTGTGGAATTAGTTTTAATATGCATTTAATTTCTTTAGCCTAATTGATTTGGTTTTTAAATTTAAAATATAAAAAATAATTATTTATTTACAATAGAAGCATTATTTTTTTTAATACGATTATCTAGAAGATGAAAATAAATTAATGGCATAATTACTTGGTATATATTATTTTCTTAAAAATAATAATTATACATGAAAGTTATTTGAAAATTTAGAAATCAAATTTTATTATTATTAAATTTAGCATGTTAGTTGATAAGCTTGAGAGAAAGAAATTAAGGTTTATAAATTTAGAACTGGAACTGAATGTGATCTTGATTATCATACAATAATTCACTTAAAATTAGAAAATAAAGATTTAATTAATTATTGAATAAACAAAACATGACATAGTAATTTATGTTAATGTAGGATATTATTTTCCTTATATTTATGGATTATTCCTACACATGTATTTAGATTGCTTAGGTGTAATATTTAGGTCACGTAGGTGTCATAATGAGGTAATTAATATACACATGCACATGTGAAAATTGGAATCAAATTGGTGGGTAAGGATACCCTTGACATTTACCCACCAATATTGATATATTTCACATAGAGCACACAAACCATTTGGCAACTGTCTTATGTTCACATTGCCAAATGTCTTGCCTCTATTCCTCCATTTTATCTATAAATATGCCTCTCATATAAGCCTATTTTTAATGATTTATGAAAGCAATATTGTTATAATTTTTCTCTATTTTGATTTTAGTGTCAACAATGGAGTTCTGCTTCTATTCACTTTGTATTTGTAGTTCATGTTTTCAATTCTATCAGTTGGATCTTGGACAATTTTTTTATGGTATAAATTTTTTTTAGGTAATGAACACTATTTTGTTGTTAATTGATTGAAATTTTGAGTAGTTTTTTGAGTTTGTATTCTAACTGAGACTGTAAAAGAGAAATATGCAGATCTGTGTGTATCATCTATAGTCTTTTCTTCTCTAATTAGTGCTCTTCATCAGTATTTTCAAGTATTTCAATTATATTGGATATATAAGTAATCTTTGTAGATATAGAAGGAGCATTCAAGATGGTTGGATAGAAGACTAAATAATATTTTTTTATAAGGAGGCAAGATCTACAAGAAGTTTTTTTGTAAATCTATTTTTTTTTAGAAAAATGACTATTATTTTTCCAATTATGATTAAATGATAAACCATCACTCAGATATTTTTTTGGGTTCTATGCACCTTTAATTCCTCTTTCTATATTATTTTTAAATTCATAATTTTGTTAAGAATTTTGAATGGTACCATAATTTTACTAACTGTGGTACTATTCAAAAAATTGCAAAAAATTACATTTTTGATGATGAATTTTAAGGGTTTTTTTATTGTTTTTATTTATAAAAACAATATTATTATGAGAAATCATATTTTAAGGATTTTTTTTTTTAATTTTTTAATATTCATTCTATTTCATGAATATGAAGGGTGAGGTTCGATTTTGGCAAGTTGTCAAATCCCCTCACAAGAAAACCAAAATTTCTCCTCTCCTTTGCTTGACTCACAATTTAACACTTTTGTTCTCCTCATGGACACATTTTTGACTGAGCTCGATGTCCATTTTTATGAACTTGCACTATCACTTATGTAATCATTGCATAGATCATTCATTTTGGGATGTATTCTCGACTGAGTTTGACATCCATTTTTTATGAGCATGCATTGTTATTTGTGTCTTTACTGAAAAGATTTCACTCATTTATATGCCAACCAATGTGTTATTGTGTGTATTGTACGATAGTAAATACTACACTATACTGTGCATTCAACAACCTTGAATAATCATCTTGTTGTTTTGTGTATTGTGTGATGGTGAATACTACACTAAATCATGCAATTTGATAATATCATCTATATCTTTGTGGTTTATTATGTAGATTTGTACCTACAATTCATTGTATTTGAGTACAAATCTACTGTGTAATATCTTATTTACACTTTATGCATCATCTATCCTTGGTACATGAGTTAAAGCTTCAAGAATCAACTCTATACTCATGTTTATGGCTATATTTGGCCTTGCATGATATTTTAAGATTTGGTGGGCTTTATTATACAAAAAAATTGGTGCCCATTATATATGCACTAAAGTGTTGATTGTATATGCGTTAAAACATAAAGTTTCAATTATATGCACACTAAAGTGTTGATTATATATGCACTAAAACATAAAGTGCCAAACCTTTGTAATTGGCACAAGGGGGTGGGGAGGGGGGGTTGATAGTTTCAGGGGGTTATTTTGTGCCTTGCCTTATCTGTTGCTCATTCAATTTATGCTTGCAATGCATCATGGATCATAATATGGTTCCACTTCTCAGTCCATTCAATTATCATGATTGTAAATCTAAAGTGTAAATTTTTCTAAGAAGCAAAGGTTTACACATGATAACCATAAATATGGATACTAAACCAAAACTTGGTGCAGATAAAATTAAGTGGTCTAATAGGTGTGATGAAGCATATGGTATTTTTTTTTATATGTTTCTCTCGACTTACTCTTTCACATTGAATCTGCTCAATCACCACATGAGATTTGGAACACCTTGTTATAACTCTTTGGAAAGCAGGATGTAATGAGGGGTCATGAGTTAGAGAATGAGCTCATTAGTTTGAGTCCAAGCAGTTTTGACATTATAGAATATTTTTTCACCAAAATTAAATCACTTGGGTTGTAATTAAAATTATGTGGCATAGATAAAAATATGAACAATTGATCCTCGCTATCCTTTCTAAGTTAGGCCCTAACTACTCAATTTTTTTCTCTACCTTTTATGCTACAAAACGTGCCTTGAGAACTACATGGAGTATGCCATCCTTAGATGATTTTGCTAAAGAATTAACTAGGGAAAAATATAAGCTCATCCAAATGGGTACATTAAAGTCCTCCAAATCATATGCTTTGTTGAGTCATGACAAATCAAAGACTTCAATTAATAAGGAGAAGAAACAAAACAAGAAGGACCAAGAGCAACAAAGGGGTCAAAAATCAGATACTAATCCAAAAGTATCATATGAGTCCTCTTTATGTGGGAAACCCAAGAAAGAGAGGATCACATATGCCTATTATAAGAGAATTGGGTATGCTAAAATAAAATATATGAAGAAATAGATTGCTTAACTAACAAAGATGCTTGAGAAAAACAAAATCAATGTCCCTCATACAGTCAAATCAACCTCATCAGTATAGGAGTCTTCTAAGGAAAAATAAAGTGGTAAGGGCAAAGGTAAGGGCAAAGGTAAGGGCAAGGCCCTTATTGCAGTAGCATCTAATCCATCCACAAGGGTGATTGATTATGGTGCCTCACATGAGATGGCTTCTTCATGAGACTTGTTCTCATCTTTAGAGCTATATTCTATACCATATATTTTAATAGGTAATGACACTTTTGTTGAAGTTTTTGGGAGAGGATATTTTTAATTTAATGATGGAACATTTTAAAATGTATTATGTGTTCCATCACTATCAACTAATCTCTTATTTATTTATCAAATCACCCATATTGGATCAAGCAAGAAAGGTGAGTTTACTCGAGATTTTGTTGTCATTAAGGAGCTGCATAGTAATACTACAGTGACAATTGGGAAAGTAAATCACCAATAAAGGTTATACACCTCAAAATTTTCTCTTGATTACCCTTCTACTACATTACCCATTGATTCTGATGGAGTGAAAAAACTATGGCATGAGTGATTTGGCCATCTAAATTATTACTACTTGGAACAACTCAGTCAACAAGATATGGTAATAAGGTTGCCTTATGTTCATTTTTTTGATGGTGTTTGTGAAGGTTGCATGCTTGGTAAACATCCTAAAGATAAATATGACAAAGGAAAATCATGGAGAGCCACTCAAATTTTGGAGCTAATTCACAATGATGTTTTTGGACCATTTACAAAGCCTTCATTCAAAAAGGCTAGGTACATGCTTACCTTCATAAATGACTTCTCTAGGTATATTTATTCAACAAAAGTATGAGGTCTTTGACCATTATTAGGATTTCAAGGCTCTTGTTGAGAAATAGTCAAGGAAAGCAATTAGATTTTTATGCCCTGATAATGGTGGTGAGTATGTTAATCATCACTTTAAGCAATTCTATACTTTATAAGGGATTGATCTACAATGAATAGTTCCATATAGTCCTTAGTAGAATGGTGTTGTAGAATGTAAGAATAGATCTTTGAAGGAAATGGAAAACTATATGATACACTCCAAATCACTTACACCACAATATTGGGCAAAAGCCATTAATTGTGTTTGCTATATCCAAAATCATGTTCCTCATAAAGTATTGAAAGGGATCACTCCTTTTGAAGATTGGATCAATCAAAAACTTGAAGTTAAGCACTTCAAGGTATTTAGATCTCAATATATGGCTTGCATTCCTAAGAAGAAATGTAAGGCCATGAAACATTAGAGTAGGACTTGTATATTTGTTGGGTATTCAAAAGGTGTTAAGGGATATAGGCTTCTTCATCCTACCACACATGAGTTTTTCATTGAGAGGAGTGTACAATTTCAAGAGGATCCATTAAAATCCACACTCGACACTTCTCCCTCCTCTTTGGACTCTCTAGGATATGATGACAATTCAGATGATTCAGATCATCTAGATCAAATACCTATTGATGAAGATTCTTATTTTAGTTCAGATGATGAGGATAGTGATAGAGAT
Organism: Torreya grandis; assembly: GCA_037957365.1. Taxonomy (NCBI): domain Eukaryota; kingdom Viridiplantae; phylum Streptophyta; class Pinopsida; order Cupressales; family Taxaceae; genus Torreya; species Torreya grandis. The sequence goes on from JARHVA010000135.1 coordinate 6,218,993, forward strand.
TCACCTCATTCCATTCATAGTCATATTTTTGAAGTTGAATAATCTCCTAATTTTTTGACTTCAGGTCCTCTTTGGGCTTGAAAGACTCTACAGAGTGCAAGTGATTGGGTTGGGGATCCATCAAATGTCAGACAAACTCATTCACATTTTTAGGGTGTTCCACATGTTTTCATTGCTAGCACTTCTGATCCACAAGCATTTTTTGAAGCATCTAGCATTCTTGAGTGGGATACATCTATGCATGAAGAGTATAGTTCATTAATTAGGAACCACACTTGGGATCTAGTACCCCTTCTTAAGGGAAGGAAAATTGTTTGATGTAGGTGGATCTATCAAAGAAAATTTGAAACAGATGGGTTTGTGGATAATTTCAAAGCATGATTGGTAGTAAAAGGATTTTCACAAGTAATTGGCATAGACTATACTGAAACATTTGCTCCAATCGCTAGAATAAATTCTATTCGATTTTTTTTTTCCATTGTCATAGCTTATCATTGAGATGTTTATTAGATGGATGTGAAGAGTGCCTTTCTTCATGGTGACCTTGAGGAGGAAATATATATGGATCAGCCACAAGGTTTTGTGAAAGATTCTTCCTTAGTGTGTAAACTTCAAAAATCCATCTATGGCCTCAAACAAGCCCCTCGTGCTTGGTATGCCAAGATGGATTAATTTATTCTTAAAATTAGGTTCACTATATGTAATTCTAATCCAAATGTATACATATTGTGGTAGGATAATTCACTCTTGATTCTAGTTCTATATATGGACAACCTATTGATCATAGGGAGTTATTCATCCTTTATTACAATAGTGAAAACTACTTTGCATGATAGATTCTTCATGACTGACTTGGGTTTGTTACATTATTTCCTTAGTATTGATATTACATAGTCTGACTCAAGGATTACCATTGTGCAATCTAAGTATGTTCTTGATTTTCTTGCATAGTTTCAAATGGATGGTTGTAAGCCAACATTGACTCCCATTCTTTCTAGAGTCAAACTTGAGGTTGAGTGGTCTTCTCCATTAGTTGATGATAATTTGTATCAACAACTTGTTGGAAGCCTCTTATATCTGACTCACACTAGACCTAATATTTTATATACAGTGGGCATGGTCTCTAGGTTTATGCAAACACCACATGAGCTGCACTAGAGATTTGAAGTCTTGATTTAAAAATAAACTTAAAAATATTGAGAATCATATGTAAATGGGAAGCATGTAAATTTGGATAAAGTTGTGTTAGAAATAAAGGGGTAATATAGGGAATTGAAAACACATGGAGATAAGAGAGAAATAGAGAAGAAGAAGGCACGATGAGTAAAAAAGAATTGGGGAAAGCCAGAAAGGAGGCAAGCTCAAAAAGGTTAGTTTTGTAATAAATTTTTATGTGTGTTGTTTGAAAATAAAATTTTCAACCAGATAGAACATGAAACATTTTGTATATGAATTATAAGTCAATTTTGTTGATAAATAAATTATTACCAAAAAATAATATATAGTCTGCATCTTATCGCCAAAGCATAGTTTTTGTTTCTAAGATAAATAGTAGCATTTTATTGTGTTTTATCAAAAAAATTATATGGTTATGTATTCAGATGGAATCTTAATTATACTATGTTTTAGTCTTACTTAAATCCATCTGTTTGATCAACATTTAAATATTAGTTAATTTTAGCATATTAATGCTAGCACCTCAATAACTGCATTTGGCCCCTTTTAGACTATACCCCTTTATACTTTGACAAGGTCCTAGATTTATGTCCCATGAAATATGTTTGGTTTGCATTAAGTTTCTTGTTCAAATCAGAGAAGAAGTATTTTAAACACTAAACCTATGGCTCAATTAGCACCTTCCTATGCTTCGCTACTTCAGAAATACAATTTTTATAACACGGAGGATCATCCACATTTCATGGCCATCGAAGGGGTTAGTAGTAATAGTAATACTAGTAATAATCATTTTGCCATTATTTTTGGAGGTCTTGAGGAGGATGATATGTTTAGAGGCTTAATGTCACATTATATGTATTCCTATGATGGCATCCCCTTGCAAATCATCCATTAAGAGGTGAAACCTTTCATTTATGAAGGGAAACTTACTGAAATAGAAATTAAAACATGGCTGATGAAACTCCTAACTATTGGCCAATGTAAATGGCATCATGCACTACCAAACCTCCATTATTCCAAAACCATGTTGTTTACAATGGAATATGCCATTTTGTCTCTTTGTGAGATGAATATGTAGGACCCTAGCCACTGTGTAAGGCTTTGGCTCAAAAAAGCCTGAATATATATATATATATACTATGAATTTTCTTGAGTCTATTTTTACCTATGTTTGGCTCCTAAGTGGTTACAACGACTAGCGTTTCACTATCTAAATTTCTGGTTTAACCCCTAGACCTGCATATAAATTGTTTGTGTGTGTGTGTGTAATTAAATTTTTGAGTCTTCTTGAGTCTATTTTTACCTACATTTGGCTCCTAAGTGGCAACAACGACTAGCGTTTCACTATCTAAATTTATAGTTTAACCCCTAGACCTCCACGTAAATTGTTTGGGATGAGATGCATCCTAATTATTTCATCTGTGTTGATCTTTAGGTAGCATTGGAATTTTATCCCTCGATCCATGTATTTTTTCTGACTAGCACGTAGCATGCCTTGTGGCTCGATCTCAATTTGTTTTATAACAGTGTAGTGTTTTAATAAAGCTATCTTACATACATACATGTGTGTGTGTGTGTGTGTTTTTATATATATATATATATATATATATATATATATAGAGAGAGAGAGAGAGAGAGAGACACACACATACATATAAATGTATATATAAACACACACACACACACACACACACACACACACAAATGTATATATAAACACACACACACACACACACACACACACACACACACACACACACACACACACACACACACACACACACACACACACACACACACACACACACACACACACACACACACACACACACACACACACACACACACACACACACACACACAAATGTATGTACATGTGTGTGTGTGTGTTTATATATACATTTGTGTGTGTGTGTGTGTGTGTGTGTGTGTGTGTGTGTGTGTGTGTGTGTGTGTGTGTGTGTGTGTGTGTGTGTGTGTGTGTGTGTGTGTGTGTGTGTGTGTGTGTACACACACACATGTACATACGTACATACATATATAGCACCCAAACTATTAGATATCTTCAAAAGATAAAAATGTAAACTCGGTGTTTCTTTTGACAAGCGTTGAGGGTTAAAAATAGAAATGTGCAAACATATTTCTCAAACGGTCCATTGAATTAGTAAATAAGGAACCATGCATGTCATTATATTAATAAGTTTATTTTCTAGATGAATAGAGGAAATAAAACCTTTGGTTATAATTTAATGGATAGTTAACTTTCTATTTATAAGCATTTTGTGAAAACACATTCGGTTGGCGTGACCTCTCCTTGGTCATGTTTTTATTACATTTTGTTTTATATGCCATAATAATATGTTGGAAACCACTATACCAATGTGTGGTTTTTAATATTTTGTCTTTAGTATAGGAGGCATTTGGAATAGATATTCTTAGGTTTTATTTTATGATATCTATGTTGTTATAGTTTTCGTATTGATGCATGTATAGTATATATTTCTATAATTAGTTGCTAATATTTTTTTAAGAATATTTAAATGAAATTTTTATACTCTGATAAATGAACCAATAGGTTATGTTATCTTTATGCAATGTAATATTTTATATAAACATACCTAGTTGGTATGAGGTTCATGACTATGTTTTATTCGTAGATAATATTATTATATTTTAGATTGTGAAGCGTTTTTCTCAAAAGTGTTATTTTTGTGCCTTGTTAAAACATTAAAATATTACATAATAAATTTTGAATGTTATTAACAAAATTTTGACTTTGTATTTAACATGATTTTGAAAATATTCATTATTATCTGATTATTCAATCCATGAAAAAGTACTAAGTCAATAACTATTGATGAAACCATGATAAGACTTTAGTCAGAATTCAATTAATAGATAAACTTTGCTATCTATTTTTATATTTAGTATGTACCTTTGAGAACAACTAAGGGTATAATAGTATTCTTATAACCATATATTTCTTAGGTGCATTATATATTGTGTCTTTATCTAAACTATAATTTGGTGGTGAGTTATAATGAAGCAAAAAAATTCAACCATTGAATACTGCCCTTTAGCTTATAAGGGGTGTAAACTTGGATTACCATTTAACTAAGGATATGATAATAGTTAGTGATGAGTTATGTTTTCTAGTGGAAACAAATATCTTACTTGTAGTAAAATAGCATTATGAAAACATGTCAGCCAGGGCAAATTCTATAGCACCATAAAATGATGGAAACTTGTGTGCATTATATTTTTGTGAGAGTATTTAATATGCAATGATTTGACATTCCTAAAATTAAATAGTGCATCATGACATGTGCCTTGAGCTTGTGTTTGTATTTGATTATTATTGTGTAATTTAATCTAGGGTATACCTAGGTGGTATAATTCTGATTTGTTGGTTTGAATGATTTCAGTGTTAGATTGGTTATATCCAGACCCATACTTGCATATTTTATATGCATGTTGGTTGTTACTTTGATAAGTATGTTTAATAACAATTAAAAGGATATCACAATTATGTGCATATAAACTTATGAGTGCAAATGAATGCTGAGATAGAGTTATATGCATTGTATGACTTGTTTGTTATGATTTATACTTGACTGAATATGAGTGTATGCTTTTATGCATCTATGACTGCTTTGTATGATTGTTATGGATAAAATAGTAGTCATGTCTAAGAACACTAGACTAAGATATTTTGAGTTGTATTGAGGTGTAGCTAATTAGATCTTATTGAAATAGTCTATAGTTTATTATGTGTTTTATTTGGGTGGTATAAATATGGTCATTGTTTCCAGTTTGGGATTGATTTTAAAGTAAGACTCATTTATGTGTAAATGATTATGTGTATACCTTGATTTATATTTGTTTAACTATTGATTTGATATTATTACTATGAGAATTTATGTATGAGTCTTTGAGTTATATACTATGACATATATATTGATGATATTAATAGGTAGTGAGATAGGTTCCACTAGCCTAGGTAGTACCACCAATAGATAATCCGATCAAGTGGTGTGTTATAAATTGACCGATCAAAATGATCATATATTATTTGAAAATTTATACTTAAATAATGTTATATACATTATCATTCATATGTTTGATTTTCATGCTATGCAATATCGTGTTAGAATGGATTTTTTATGGTACACTGCATGTTTTTTGAAATATTATAACACATGAGGTAATATCATATCTCACTAGATTCGTGCACCATTATATCTACCTATCCATGAAGGGAGGGTCATTTACTTATAGTATATTATGTGTGGGATCATTGATCCATGGTTGGTATGGTAAATCACTCAGATGATGTTCTCCCTCATCTATTGTAGTACTATCTTGAGATGACACTTGTGATTATCAATGATATATGAGTTGGTTCAACTTGAGATTTAGAGAGATTGGTATTTGTCATTGTATTATGCCATATGCTTGAATTAATGTGATTGTATTATGTACTTGTATATTTAATTATCAGATGTTGTAGTGTCAGACTAGTCGTAGTTATGTCCATTATATTTGGTTTTCTAGATAGTTGTATAAAATTTATATTATATGTAGTATTTGAATTTGAAGTATTATTGTTCTTAGTTATGGTGTAGTTATGTTATATTATTTTATTATGTAGATTATTGTCTGCTATTTTTTTAATAGTGAGTAAAAAAATTAATACATTTTTAAAGTACAACTTATAGGGTTGTTACATCAACTAATTGGGTGTGTAATATGATGCCTGCACTATCTAATAGATTCATGGGTGAGGCTGTAGGTTGGTGACCCATTAAGCAATCTACTAAACCCTCTCAACCCCATATGCAATTGATGGTCATTTTGGAGCTGATACTGACTCTGGTAATAGAATGCCTATTACAATCGATAGATTCTATAGGTATACACAAGAGTGTTTAAGGGAGTTCTCAAGATACGCAAAGGTACATGGGCCCTAAATCCATATAGGGTAATGTTTAATACATAGTTTAGAGAATTAACACTTCCCCTTCTTGGATGACTTGTATGGGGTCAACTACTTAGCCTAATGATAACTGTCCTTAATAATTATACTCCATTAAAACATAAAGTTTGGTTGAATGCACGATGGTGAAATCTATGTCACCAACCCATAGTAACTAAGCAAGTGCATGGGGATGAATTCTACATCATGTGTTATCCTAAAACAAAATGGGTTAACACACAGGCAAGCAAGATCAATTTATCTAATTAATTATCCATGTGAGAAAATTTTAAAAAGGGAGCAAGACACACAAAGATATATACAATTATGATATTAAAATGCTTAATTTAGACACTCTCCCTTAAAGAACACAAGTTAGTAGACTAATCTAGTACCTCCTTCTTAGATGGTCTTGTAAAAAAACAATTAGTAGTTTAAGAATAGGTAATACCACTTCTTTCCTATAAAAACGTAGATGCACAATCAATTTAACACAAAACTGCTTCTAAAGATTACAAAACTATAGATTTTAAACAATATCATAACTGCAGTTATGCGATTTTGTAGGCTATTTACTAACTATGATAGAGATCATAAGAGTTATGCAAAATGGCAAGTTATTAGATAAAATCACAACTATTACTGCAAAATCATGATTCAAAATCTATGATATTGTAGGAATATAAAAACCTTATACTAACTAGGATAAAAATGTGACCTAGAATATTTACAAAAGCCCAGAATATTACTGCAATTTATTTATAGATTGTGTATAGGATAAAAGGATTTTAGATTTTAAAAGAGACTAAAATCTACTAAAATTATGTATTATCTAATCAAAATCACTTTTTTTTAAACAAAGTCACTTATTTTAAACAAATTCGCTATTCGAAAATGGTAGTTTTAAAGTAGGTGATAATAGAGGTATGTATAGGTGTTTGATATGAATTTAGGAAGCTCCTTTTCCTTCCTACCAATAAATAATAGTAATGAAGAGACATACATATGTTAAAAATTCAATGCTAGCAAAAATACCCTAACCATTTTAATCACAAAAGACAAAATTGTGATTTTAGAGGGCAATATCATGATTTTTATGACAATGTCATGATTGTGTTTTAGTGGTATTACATGTTGACTATGAAGTTGTCTAGGGCCGGTGTCTTTCCTTTCTTGCACACAGATAATAAACATACAAAGATAGAAAACAATTAAAAGGTCAAAGTTTAGCAATCTAACTTGATAGTTTTTAACCAAAAAGGCAAAATTATGACTTGTAAAGGCAATATCTTAACTTTTATGATGATATCATGACTATGTTTTAGCGGTATACTTTAAAATAAAGTGACTATTAAGGTTAGAAATATTTAGACCTCTTATTATCCCTAAAAGACAAAATAGATTAAAATGGACCTACATAAGCTTGAATTTTTATGTTAAATAGGCTATTTGAACTGAAGACTACGTTCAACAAAATTGCAAGTAATATGTCAAAATTACAGATTTTAAGAAAAATCACCTTTCATGAATCTGCAATATTATAGAAAGGCCCAAAACCTATCAAACAATAAATTGTTAGCAGTCAAAACGATGGTTAGTGCAAAATCATAAATCTTACGACAAAACTATGACTGCAATATGATGATTTGTAGAACAAAATTAATGTTTGCTTGTATGTAAAATTCTGATCAAATTTAGAGCTTGTTCCTCATACAGTCAGTCTTGTAAGCTACCAAAGAATTTCTAACGAACAAGAGAGTTAAATTGAATGGATTATCCCACCGTGGTCACTAATATATAATTATAATTTTTGAGTTATTGATAAACACTACTATATTTAGTAAGTTAAACCCAAAAACATAGTAACATGAAAAGGAGGGAATAAAGGAATAATAAATAATTAAGAATGAAGTCTTACCATCGCCTTGTCCTTTATGACTTCTCTCCAAGATCTTCAAACTGATTCCAATACCAAATTGATTGAATGTGGATTGCTTTCTTTGAGCTTCAAAATGACTCTAATGGCTTCCTTAGATAGTTGAATGGATTGACAAGTGTTTGAGGATGTTTTGGGATGATTGATTATGAGATTATAATGAGGGCTTATAGATTTCCAAGTTCATTTGGTCATGTCCCAAACATGGATTTTATAGGATGGTGGGAGGGATTTTTAGTGAATTTTAAATTATTTAGAAGTCTCTAGTTTAGAGACTTCTAGAATCTTAGAGGTGCTTCTCTAGTTCTAGAGTTTTTTTTATTAGTTTAGTTAATAATGGGGGATTAGATGAGGATTAAATGAAGTTTAAGATTCATAGGGATGTAGGAGAGGCTAGGGTGGTAGGGTAGCTAGGGGTGGTTGAATAAAAAGAAATTTGTAATTTGTAATTGGGCTAATGGGTAGTTAATATAATAGGATTAGTGGCTAAGTAGGCTAGTTAGTAGGTTAATAGGATAAATAGTTGGTTATAAGGTTATAACAAGGTTCATGAGGTGTAGCGAATATTGTATAGGAAATTAGGATTAATTGGCTAAGGTTATGGCTATTAGGAAAATTAGTGGGTTTAATAAAATTATTAAAATGAATGGATTTAAGTGCATACATATATATGACCAGTTGGTTCTAGGCCAACCCTTGCCCTATGGCCTTGGCATCGACAAAGGGTCAATGACCATGGCTGTACCAAAGAGAGGGGGATGAGCGACTGGCCAAAACGCCTCCCCCTTTCATTAATGGAAGGTTTAGGGGTCGGCCTAGCCACCACCACTGCCCCCCCTTCTTTTATATATATATATATATATATATATAAAATCTATTATCATTATTTTATTTTAATAAATTCATTGATATATATATTTATATAAACATATATTTTTTTGTATTTTGAAAACTACAATTATATAAAATGATTTATAAATTAAGGGAAAGAAGATGAACAATTTATTTACTCGTTTATTTTTATAATTCAAATTTGAACATAAATAAATTTAGAAAATAAGAATTTGATTTGTAATTCTTTTGAATGTAAATTAGAATTTGTATTTTTTAGTTACCTTAATCATGTAAATTTTCATGTTAAAATCTACATGAATATATGAACGAATATTTAATTGAATAATTTTTTCAAATAATAATAACAAAAGAAAGAAGTAAAATTAATTAACAAAATCTGGTTGTTAATAGCTTCTTAATTAAACAAATTTTATTTCTAATATTAATTTTCAAAATAATAACTTAATCTTTAACCTCTTTCAACATATTTCAATATGAATTTTATTTAAAAATAACTCCTAAGTTGTATGTCATAACAATGACTTATTTTTCATAAGATTAACTCAATTAAAATAAATACAATGAAGGAAGATGTATAAATGTAGTTACTAATCATTCAATCAAATGGATATAAACCATTTTCATCCAGATATAGAAGAAAATGTAGATCTCCAAATAACAAGGATTATGAGTTTATTTCATTTTCAACAAGTATAAAATCCCTTAAAAGAATACATGAAGCTAAAACCCTTAATAACTAACACCATCAATCTCACTCTATATCAAGTTGTTATAATTAAAAAAACTCTACATTATCAAGGAGGCATTGTAAACCAAAAAAATGAATATAAGCAACCCATGAACAACCCACTCTTAGCTCCAAAATAAGATCGACATTCAAGAAGAGCAACTTCTAACTTTTTATATGCTCCAAAGTAGACCAAAAGAAGGTGCTTGATCATCCATCCTATAGGTATCATTACACATGATTCTTAACAAGTGATGTCCATGCATAGCCTCCTCCAAGTCCAACAGAAAGAGGCATACCTCAACTCATATGCACCATTGAAGAATCTTGAAAGGGCAATGATTATAGGTGCCAATAATTAAGAAAATAAATTAATAAAATATTCACAATGAAAACATACAAAATAAGAAAGTCACCAAGACTTCACTAAAAAGAAGAGAAGAGGGCATTTATTTATTTTATCATATAAGTTCATTAATAAATGCAAGGGCTTCCCAAGACAAATAAAAGAGTGATTATCAAGCAATAATTTCCCTCCTTAAACCTCCCATAACCCAAGATTCATACAATAAAAGAAGAAGACAACAAGAAATAGAAATCATGGTAATAATATAAAATAGAAAAACTTTAAAACAAGGACCTCAAGGCAATTAAAATATTTATTCATTTTTATTTAAAGGAGATTCAATCAAGAAAAAATAAGAGAGAAACATTCAAACATAAAAATTTGTAAGCAAAAGACCTACCTCAACCAAAATCTCTACTTGTCAATTTTCCAAAAGCCTTTTTCTAAGCACCCAAGTTCTCCAACAATTTAAAATGCATCCCTCTAAAAAGATCAATAAAAGGTCCTTAAAAGGAGAAGATACGAAAAACAATGACCAATAGGAGGGTAACGCATGACCATCCTCATCCTAAGGATGTAACTTCCCTCCATAAATTTCGCTTACAACCTCATAAATACCCTGACATACTCACATGTGTGTTTCTTCCACTCAAATATATAAAACAATTTTTTAATACATAACATAATTTTTTTTACAAAATGATAGAGTTGCTTGTAGAAGCAAAATCTAAGCCATAAAATAAGGTGCTTCTATGACCAAAAAATGGTCAACAATTCTTAAAAAATCTACATACCCAATGGGTATAGGTATGGGCTCAAAAAAATCTTGTAAGACAAGGTTAAATTGTCATCAAAGAAAAAAGTAGTTGAAGGGACAATTTCGGGTTTGCACACAAGAGTTGGGTTTGTGCGTCAACCCAACCCTCAGAACTAGGTTGGTTTACCTCATAGGGTTAATTTAGATTTACATTGATTAGACTAAAACAAAATAATTTCAAATAATAAATAAGAAAAAGAAATATAAAAAGTACAAAATAATGCATTTAGTAATTTTAAAAATGAATAGGTATAAGATTTAAATGTTTGGAAGGGTCTAAAATGTGAATATGATTTATTGAGGCATGTTTGAGTCCCTTGTAGTCCTGCCTTTAGTCCCATGTAATTTGCACACTCAATATAACATCAAATACATCCAAGAAATAATCAATATTTAAATGATATGAACAAACATATATATAATATAATTGTCAATACTAATATGTCACAAAACTGAATCATAATCTTTGGTTAGTCCGATATAATCAATTATAAGTCACAAAATGAATCATCATGTTATTCAACATCAATATTCAAATAAAACATACATCCACTAAAGACAATCATATTAAGTAATCACCCATCCAATTGAGGTCTATTGAACTAGCTAACTAAATATATAGTGGTACTCCTCTATAATCTAATACATATCCATCGAGACCACAAATATTCCAAAACATATAATATGAAATAATAATACAATCAGGGTAACATCTAATATCCCTTCTCAATTTTTTTCATACATATAAATGATCATCACATACGACAAATGGATAAAGATGACTAAGGTACAGAGGTTTAACACAAGGGGTATTACAAACAATTTATAATAAGTTTTTTGTTACACACTTGAGTCCATAAATATAATACATAACTGAAAAATGAAATCTCAACTTGAGAGTACAACTAAAATTCGTCAAATGACTTTACCAAATTATAAATATTAGAAAAGATTTGCCTTTACATCCACAATAAATTTATGATTTTTTAAATTTTCTTTATAGTCATGAAGGCCAATTTTGTGAGATTTTCCACCCTAATGAATCTTGTTCCAACAAGATTCACCCCTTGATCTATAACATTTTTTACGAGTTTCTTAAAATTTTCCCATAAGATACACTTTATTTTATAGGCCGTACAGAGTGAAAACAATTGTAGAACTTAAAGGGACATTTACTTTCCAATTCTATAAGGTTTTATTGAAGTGGAGCACCTTTAGAAGGAAATGTTAGAACATTAGAAAGTGAATGCTCCAACTATGTAATAATATATCAATGCCCATAAAACCACTTTTGAGGATAAAAACCCTTAGAGTTATTTTGGGATTCAATTCCCAAATAATTTTTCTTTTAAACTTGTCCTTAAAAGGATTTTTGTTCTGAAGTTTTGAGTTCACTTCTAGATTCATCCTCAAAAGATTTTTGTTTTGAAGTCTAAGTCCACCTCTAGAATCGTCCTTGGGAAGAAGAAACTTTGTTCCAAAATTGTTAGTCTACTATAGACTTTATTGAGGGATTTTTATTTGGAAGTTTCAAGTCCACTCCTAAGTTCACTTATAAACTCATATCTTAAATTTTTTACACATATAAATGGTCATCACATATGACAAATGGATAATGATGACTTAAGTACAGAGGTTTGACACAAGGGGTATTACAACCAATTTATAATAATTTTTTTGTTACACACTTGAGTCCATAAATAGAATATATAACTGAAAAATGAAATCTCAACTTGAGAGTACAACTAAAATTCGTCAAATGATTTTATCAAATTATAAATATTAGAAAAGATTCACTTTTACATCTACAATAAATTTATGACTTTTTTTCATTTTTTTTATAGTCACGAAGGCCAATTTTGTGAGATTTGCCACCCTAATGAATCTTGTTCTAACAAAATTCACCCCCTGATTTATAACATTTTTTACGAGTTTCTTAAAATTTTCCCTATAAAATACACTTCATTTTATAGGTCGTCCCGAGTGAAAATAATTGTGGAATTTAAAGGGACATTTACTTTCCAATTCTATAAGGTTTTATTGAAGTGGAGCACCTTTAGAAGGAAATGTTAGAACATTGGAAAGTGAATGCTCCAACTATGTAATAATATATCAATGCCCATAAAACCACTTTTGAGGATAAAAACCCTTAGAGTTATTTTGGGATTCAACTCCCAAATGATTTTTCTTTTTAAATTTGTCCTTAAAAGGATTTTTGTTCTGAAGTTTTGAGTTCACTTCTAGATTCGTCCTCAAAAGATTTTTGTTTTGAAGTCTGAGTCCACCTCTAGAATCGTCCTTAGGAAGAAGAAACTTTGTTCCAAAATTGTCAGTCTACTATAGACTTTATTGAGGGATTTTTATTTGGAAGTTTCAAGTCCACTCCTAAGTTCACTTATAAATTTGTTATCTTAAAGTTTTTACACATATAAATGGTCGTCACATACGACAAATGGATAAAGATGACTTAAGTACAGAGGTTTGACACAAGGGGTATTACAAACAATTTATAATAAGTTTTTTGTTACACACTTGAGTTCATAAATAGAATATACAACTAAAAAATGAAATGTCAACTTGAGAGTACAACTAAAATTCGTCAAATTATTTTATCAAATTATAAATATTAGAAAAGATTCACTTTTACATCCACAATAAATTTATGACTTTTTTCATTTTCTTTATAGTCACGAAGGCCAATTTTGTGAGATTTGCCACCCTAGTGAATCTTGTTCCAACAAGATTCGCCCCCTAATTCATAACATTTTAAACGAGTTTTTTAAAATTTTCCCTATAAAATACACTTCATTTTATAGGTCGTCTCGAGTGAAAAATAATTGTGGAATTTAAAGGGACATTTACTTTCCAATTCTATAAGGTTTTATTGAAGTGGAGCACCTTTAGAAGGAAATGTTAGAACATTGGAAAGTGAATGCTCCAACTATGTAGTGATATATCAATATATCAATGCCCATAAAACCACTTTTGAGGATAAAAACCTTTAGAGTTATTTTTGGATTCAACTTCCAAATGTTTTTTTTTTTTTTAAATTTGTCTTTAAAGGATTTTTGTTCTATGTTTTGCGTTTATTTCTAGATTCGTTCTCAAAAGATTTTTGTTTTGAAGTTGGAGCCCACCTCTAGAATTGTCCTTATGAAGAAGCAACTTTGTTTCAAAATTCTCAGTTTGTTATAGACTTTATTGAGGGATTTTTATTTGGAAGTTTCAAGTCCACTCCTAAGCTCGTCATCAAAAGATTTTTGTTGTGAAGTTTCAAGTTCACTTCTAAACTCGTCATTACGAAGAAGAAGTTTTGTTCCAAAGTTTTCGTCTACTTCTAAATTTTATTGAAGGATCTTTGTTTGGAAATTTTGAGTCCACTTCTAAATTTATCATCAAAAAAATTTGTTCTAAAAGTTTGAGTCTCTGCTACAAGAAAAAGCTTTATGTCAAAGTTTCGTATCCACTTCTAAACTAATAGGATCAAAAGATTTTTGTTCCCAGCTTTAAAGTCCACTTCTAAACTCGTCATGAAAAGAATTTTGTTTTGTTGTTTTCAAGTTTCAAGTCCACTTCTAGACCTGTCATCAATTAGAAGCAGCTTGCATCTAAAGTTTATAGTTCACTTCTATATTTATTATCAAAGGATTTTTGCTCCCAAATTTCAAATCCACTTCTAAAGTCAGTCATCAAAAGATTTTTGTTCTGTAGTTTGGTATCCACTTCTAGATTCAGTCATCAAGGAAAAGAAGCTTAGATTACTGTAAAAGTAGGATAGCTAACAATGCACATTTCCAGCACTTCCAATGCCAATGCCCTCTGCTCCTAATCTCAATCTCACAGCATTATGTAAAGAGGGTGCGTTAAAGGAGGCGCTACACATTTTACTTACTACACACAACCCCACTCTGAACTCTTGTACATATCTTCAACTATTGCAGATCTGCATTGCCAAGAATGCGCTTTCACAAGGTAAGCAAATCCAATCTCTCATCACTCACAGGGGGTTTGCATTTGCTACAGGCACACTTTTTCAAAATAAGCTTATCAACATGTATGTCAAGTGCGGCAGTTTGGTTGATGCTCGTAAACTGTTTGACGAAATGACAGAACGAGACGGCTTCTCATGGAATATCATAATTGCAGCTTACAGAAGACACGGGTATCCTCACGAGGCATTGAGACTGTTTCGCCGAATGCAAGGAACAGGTGTCGAACCCGATCAGTTCACATTCGCTAGCATACTCCCAGCCTGTGCAAAAATAAGATCTTTGGAACAGGGTATGGACATCCATCAAAACATAATGGAAAGGGGCTTTTTGTCCGATGTTGTCGTTGCAAATGCCTTGGTAGATATGTATGCAAAATGCGGAAGCATAGGCAAGGCACGTAAACTGTTTGAAAAAATGCCTCAAAGAGATGTAGTCTCATGGAATGCAATGGTCGCAGGATATGCGCAAAATGGTGTTCTTGGCGAGGCTTTAAGGATTTTCAAACAAATGCCTCGACCAGATGCCATCTCATGGAATGCCATGGTTGCAGGATATGCGCAAAATGGGTTTGTTGAAAAGGCCATGGAGACTTTTAAGCAAATGCAATTGGCAGGTATAAAGCCAGTGTCCGCAACCTTTGCAGGCATCCTTCCAGCCTGTGCCAAAATGGGAGCTTTAGAAGAGGGTATGGGCATCCATCAAAGCATAATTGAGAGTGGGTTTTTGTCAGATGTTGTAGTTGCAAGTGCGCTGGTAGACATGTATGCAAAATGTGGCAGCATCCATAAGGCCCGTGAACTCTTTGACAAAATGCCTCAAAAAGATGCGGTCTCGTGGACTTCAATGATTGCAGGATATGCACAAAACGGGGTTGTGGAAAAGGCCTTGGAAATCTTTAAACAAATGCAATTGGCAGGTGTAAAACCAGAGTCCACAACGTTTGTTAGCATCCTCCCAGCCTTTGCCAAAATAGGAGCTTTGGAACAGGGTATGGACATCCATCAAAGCATAATCGAATGTGGATTTTCCTCAGATGTCGTAGTTGCAAATGCCCTGATAGACATGTATGCAAAATGTGGAAGCATACACAAGGCACGTGAACTGTTTGACAAAATGCATCAAAGAGATGTGGTCTCATGGACTGCACTGCTTTCAGGATATGCACAAAATGGCTTTTGCGAGGATGCTCTCAAACTCTTTGAACTGATGAAGCACTCCGAAACACATCCTGACCATGTAAGTTTTGCTTGTGTTTTATTCGCATGCAGCCATGCAGGTTTAGTGAATGAGGGCTGTCAATACTTCAATGGCATGAGTGACCCTTATTGCATTACACCTACAATTGATCATTATGCGTGCATGGTTGACCTTCTTGGCCGTGCTGGCTATCTAGATGAAACTCTAAACTTTATCATCAAAATGCCATTTAAACCTGTGGTGGATGTGTGGATGTGTTTGCTTGGTGCCTGCAGATCGCACAAGTATATAGGGTTAGGAGTATTTACAGCAACTCTTCTATTTGAGCTGGATCCTAAAAATACTGCGACTTTTGTTCTTCTGTCAAACATCTATACAGAAGTGGGCAGGTGGGGTGAGGTTCAAATGGTAAGGAGATTGATGAAAGATAGAGAAATTAAAAAGATACCTGGATGTAGTTGGATTGAAGCCAATAAAATGGTGCATGCTTTTTGTGTAGGAGACAGATCACACCCACAGACACAGGAGATCTATGCAGAGTTAGAGAAATTGTCTTGGGAGATAAAGGCAGCAGGGTATTTTCCAGATGCAGGACATGTACTAAATGATGTGGAAGAGGAAGAAAAAGAAGTATTCCTCTGCCACCATAGTGAGAAGTTGGCAATAGCATTTGGATTGTTAAACACTCCCCCTGGAACAACTATTAGAGTTGTCAAGAACCTTCGAGTATGCATTGACTGCCACACTGCAACCAAGTTTATCTCCCAGATTGTTGCAAGACAAATTGTTGTGAGAGATGCGAACCGGTTCCATCATTTCAATCAAGGACAATGTTCTTGCGGAGATTATTGGTAATGCTAAGTAAAGTAATCTGTAAACACAGGCTTGCACTATAACAAGGTGCACCGCGTCAGACCTGCAGTGATAATGAAGGGACCAGGTTTTATTTTCAGTTTCTAAAAATTGGTTTTTTTCCAAAGTGTTTGGAGATGTAGGCCACCATGCTATTGACTCATAAAATTATATATATGGTATTCAATGTGCATCCCTGCCTATATATACTGACCGGTTATTTTTTAAATCTTGATGCCATGGTGTCATAACATTAAACTGTTTTCAGGAAATCTGCACTCCCTGGAATGAAAAGCTGGAGGCGGCGGCAATGAATGGGAAAATAACAAAAGGAGAGGAGCACTTGAAGGAAATGGAAAGATGTGTGGCCAACAAAGAATGTTAGAGAAGGGCTTACAATCAATCCAGTGCTTGGAGATGATGGGGAGAGCATCTCTTGATAGTTCTTTACTCCAACCATTGTCATTTTGTATGGTTGTTCTGTCTGGATTAATTTTACCATCTTGTGCCTATGTGAGGTATGCCATTTAGGATATAATTACCATACGAGATTATATATGCATATTTATATCAAGTTCATGTGGGTTTGTTTCATTTATGGTTAGATAGAGAGTATTATATTGGAACAAAATCTTCAACTTATGTAGGATATCCATTTTCTTTGTAAACGGCAGTAATGAAATACTTGAAAAGCATCACAAGATAACAACCACAAGGAAGAGAAGGTCAACAAGGCATGACCGTGAAACTGCTAGCTATATTTCTAATTTTGTTACCCATCTCTTTACTTTTTGAGAGAGCTGATATATTTTGTGAACTCAATCATTTTTTAAAATAATTTCATTTGATTTCAATTTGTTTGTTTAGGTTATAAAATAAATTATTAGAATTTATACAATGCATATATAAAATTATAATTTTAATAATATTCTAATTGGCATGCAGGAATGGTGCTGGGAAAACTTCCTCAACGAGTTTTATAGATTGATGTTTGAGAGAAGAGAAGAGAATTTATATATGTAGAAGTGAAATCACAATTTATATTACATTGTAATTGCATGTGCATTGTATCACAAAATTGTGCATTATGAGGTTTATGAATTGTTACTAATGATAAGAGGGTTGAGAGGTGACTCAAAGACAGTTAAATAGGCTATACCCCTCCCTCAACTTGTGAGCCTAATGGGGCTATGGACAACAAAGGGAAGTGCATGCTTTGTAGTTATGGTCATTTGAATAGTGAAAGGAAAGTATTTGTATTCACTAAAGTTTGAAGCTTTGAGAACTCCACAATAATTTTTGAGCAACTTAACGGAAGATGTCCATAGGATTGAGAGGAACAATGCAATTATATATTATAACATCGTCAAACCCAACAAATTCTAGTAAAAACTAAATTTTACTTGATAAGATATAAAATGGACACTTTTCATCAATTACCTACCTAGCAAATGCTAGTGAAGCCCATTCCATGGGGCCCAAATGATGTTTGTCTACAAACCTCAAGCACAACTATGTTAAGCTTCTTAAGTTTTTTTCAAGTTTCAAGGCTAATCTTAATAATAATTGGGTATTTAGTCCATAATGTTCTAAGACTTTTGTGAGTCATGACTAATGATTTTAGTTTGGCTGATTTGAAAAATGTCTAGATAGTGTTATAAGCACACACATTTGTGTACAACATAGCAATAAAAAATAGTTATGCATTTGATAACTTTATGATTAGATAGAACCATGAAATTCTAATAGTATGATTCTTTTATATTGATTGAATTCATATTTCACAATTTAAAAAGGAAATTTGTTGTGAAGTACATTCCATTTTTTAAAGGTAAATCATTTTGGGACTAACACTAACAATATCACGTCTTAGGTTTCAAAGTACACCTAAGCAAATTATAGCAATCACTCAACACAAATCACATAAAGAATGAGCCACATGAACATCATAAATCTTAATCAATCATTATATAAACTCAAAAATGGGGTATCGTTGTGTATAACTTAAAGAATTCCTAATTTGGGGGTTTGTACACTACAAAGATTGGGATGTTGTGATGAACACTTGATGTGATTATGTGAGTGCATATGAGAATGCTTATAGGTGAGAGTTGTGATAACTCTAGTGTGTGATAACTCGTGTGAATACTTTGTACTTTTTAGCCTGAATGAAAGTGCAATGCATACCAAAAAGTAAATGAGAGAAATGACCTTCAATGCAATAGTTGGCCAAATAGTCTGCTCTGGTGTAATTGAGGCAACATCAAAAGAAGAAGTCTCTTTTCGGAAATAAGTTCCCCATGCTATGGGGAGGAATCCCTCAACCCTTTGCGCTTTGGGAGGTCTTTATGCCTAGGTTAGGCCCTCAATTTGCATATGCCAAGTTTCCCTTGAAAGTTGGCACTACCTTTGATATGAACCGAGAAAGTTCAAGTATGGATACCTTAATTGGGGGAAAGTCAACACAAGGTCAATTGAATCTTCCCTTTATGAGGAGGTTCTAAATGAAATTAAGTTATGTTCAGTTACCATAAGGAATTGTGTAATCTTAAAATGTGATACTACTTGGATGCATTTTTTGGAGAGCATGGACAAAAACTCTTATAACTAGTACATGTAACAAGAAGTTAGTGCATGCTATCATCAAGAGTTAGACAAGCAAGAAATCCACAAGTAATGAATATATAGTATTTATTTGAATAGAAAGAAAATAACAATATTGTTTTTGTATTTTATATGTTAATAAATGAACTATTTGATCTGAATGGATGCAATGTAATAGGAGATGTAAGTAGGTTAATATGTGCTTTAAACTTCATAGGATGTCCAACTTTTAATGCCAAGCTGCATATGAAGTGTGTAGAGCTATTTAGAACTAGATCGTGCAATAGAATATGTACTCCAAGAAACAAAAGATATTTTAATCCTTAAGTGTACAAACTGAAGGTAAATGTGACGTAGGAAAATATGCATTTCCAATGTATTATGTCTTATAGTGTAATGAATAAAAATTTATAATTTTTTTATTTATTGTGACAATGAAAAAAGGTAGAAGTTAAATGACTTGGAGTAATGCATACCTAAGTTGCAGTATGTCCAACTTTTAATGCCAAGCTACATATGAAGTGTGTAGAGCTATTTAGAACTAGATCGTGCAATAGAATATGTACTCTAAGATACAAAAGATATTTTAATCCTTAAGTGCACAAACTGAAGGTAAATGTGACTTAGGAAAATATGCATTTCTAATGTATTATGACCAATAGTGTAATGAATAAAAATTTATAATTTTTTTTACTTTTTTATTATGACAATGAAAAAAGGTAGAAGTTAAATGACTTGGAGTAATGCATACCTAAGTTGTAGTATGCCATTGACTAATCTGAATATGTAGAAAGTAAAACGTAACTTATATTAACTACAGGGACCCTTAAACACGTTACTTTGAAAATTAATTCGCATGACATGAAAATGACATTGTAACTTACCCAGCCCCCAAAAAAACATTAAGTTTTCAAATGCTTATTCAACTACACAAAATTTAATAAGCAATGTTTATTGCATCACTAAGATTAATAAAATTATAATTATTAAATATAAGGTCTAATTAAAATGCACTTTAACCAAAAAAAACTATACTTTCAAATGTTAATGAATGAATACTAATGGAAATTCATTATGAAGTAAAGCAACAAATATGTTATTCCAACCCATAAACAACAAACGAAAACAATGTGTAAGTGAGGATTGATAATCTCAAATCACATTGAAAGTCAAATCCAACTTGAAATCATGTATCCAAGTTCATAATGCTATCCTCTTTGGAAATAATCAGTATGTCTTCATAATGCATAATCCCTTGACCCCTCCAATCCTAATCCTATATAAATATGTAGAAGGGGATGGGAAGAAGGATGAAAAGGAGAGGCAAACAATTCAAAGACAAAATTTAGAAGAAGATGAAGACTCCCTAAGCTTGTACATGAATGTAATAATCCATGGTAGGAAACACAATGCTCTAAGAGCTCCAACAACACAAAGAAGAGACAAGAAAATAAGAACAAATGAGCCAACAACAAGTGATATATTCAAGAGAGGCAACAAAGAATTTTAATAAAAAATATGAGTTGCTTAAATAAGATTGAAAAAACTATTGATATGGGTTGGGACTATTGGAAATAGAACATCAGACTATTTATAACGAATATCTTCTATTTTGAGCAAAATTATGGTAGCATAACGGAAGTGCCAATGAAACTTTACCAAATCACCTATGGCATCTAGTTGCATGTCTAATAATTCTGCACTTTTTCAGGACTATCAAGGAAGCACTAACTGTAGACACCTATTTTTTAACAAGACCCTTTTTCCATATTTTATCACACTTGGCCAACTTGTATATATTTATCTATTTTAGGACACATATCAACCCATACTAGAATCTATTTAGCCTTGTTTCATCTTGAAATCCTCAACATCTTCACTTATCAAATTTTGGATCCTAGCTGTCCACTTTCTGAGCATATCACCCTCTTTTTTAGCATTTATTTTACGTGGGTCATATTTGGTGACCTGTCTAATTTATCCCATATGAAATTGACGGCCCATCAATTTTGACACTAGCCTTTTTCTAGTTTGACTGATTCACTGTACCTTGAATTTTTCTTATTACATTCTTCCATGCTCAGCCATCGTGTTTCACGTCTTAGAGAACCCCATATATAAAAATTCATCCCTAGCCATTTACCAAGTATCAAGTGAACAATGAATTTTCTTAAGTCATTGGGCTACACATTCTTTGTATATATTACAAAACTTATCAAGAAGCATACACATTAAACCAACATTGATCCTTCATCATCTTCAAGTCTTATGTCATCATTATCTTGTACCAAAATAAGGTTTTAGCGAATGCTCATGTAGTTGCATTGGATTTTCTTAGGGAGGGAAGGTGGAGCCTTTCTCTCAGTTACACTTCTCTTACATGCAAACTAGATCTACATTGACTCTAATTTTGAGCATGCATGATATATAGTTGCAACTCCTCCAAAGGTTCCCAAGTTCGCTGACCCTACATACACTTGTTTATTTTTACTTAAATTAAGGATTAGTTTAAGGAGAAAATGAGAGATAATTTAGTTCATTATGCCCATCAATTATGCATGGTGACTCGGTATATGAACAGATACTTACCCAAAAATACATAGAACTTGAAATTGAGCATAGGTTTGATTTGGTGACTAGGTACAAACTCAATGGAAACATGTGGTGCATATTCAATGACCCATCAAATTTTCCACATACACATTCAATGCAATATCATTCTATCCTAGTACAATCGAACAATAATATTTCACACATAGTAGCATAATCACTTGCACAATCCATATCTAATCTTAGAAAGTCAGAACATAACTTAGGTGTGTTAGACGATTTTTTTGTATTTTCATTGTTCTTGCTTGTATCAGTTATTTTATTGCTCCATTTATTTCTATTTTATACTATTAAATCATAGATCTCCCTTATGCCATCATTTTAATTGTTTACACATGCAATAATTACCCTTAAATAGAAAATAATGCAAACATTTTGGTGAACCCCTTCACTCTTTGAACACATCAACCCTTAGGGTTTCCTTTTTTTTTCATCCCCTTATGGTTTGATTTTTAGATTTTATGACTTAATTTTGATAATTTACATGGATCAAACCCTAACCTAGTCCTTCCATTCACCTATTTCTACTTTTGGATTTACATCCAATTTTCATAAATCGATGCACATCTTTGTTCTTTGAACACATACATGTTCTAAGGTTACCCTGATAAGGTTTTCTTTATATTCTAAATCTAATTTTTAGAATTTCATCTTGTCTTTGTTTATTACATTGCTCAATCATGGCCTTAGTTTCCTTCACATTGTACATGCTTATATCATACGCCAACTAGAAAGCCTACATCTAGACATACTACTCAGTAAAGTGCTAGATAAAATGGTGCTACTTGCGATTTGACCCAACTTCTATTCTCTACTACTTGTGCTTCTTTGAAATTAAAAAAAATCATTATTTCTAATGATGGTGCTTATTATAAGATGGTTGATATGAATCATAAAAATGATCTCAATGCTAGTGGTTATCCTAAGAATATTGATGATAACTATACAAATAATATTTTTGATGATGTTGATCTACATAAATTTCCTATAATTTCTAATTTTTAAACTCTAAATATAAATAATAATACATGCTTAGAACCTTTGTTTCTTAAATTTAAAGTCATACAACAATGAATTAGATAGAAAGAACCTACACCTAAGGTTATTCCCATATATCCTTTGAATGTTTATACTTCATTTACATGAGGCTCTACATATACAACAAGTGGTAAGGCTAGTGATCCTAGTATTCATAATCTGTCTATGCCTATAACTATTACTACACCTCCTCAATATATTTCTACACATTCTAAGGTGTTTGTGGCACCTCCTACTTCCAATCTAATGACTATTGCACCATCATGACCTACTTCTTATGTTTCATCTCTTGTTCTTGGGCATAGTCAAAATACTAATCATGCCTCTATTACTAAATTTAATCCTATGAAGGGACCCATTACTATAAATATACATGTAATTTATGCCTATTATTGCATCTCAAGATCCATTGAATAGAAAACAAAACTTAAATCTAAGAAATTACAACTCTCATAATTATCTCAAGCATCTCAAAATCCTAATCATGTGGTTAAATATTATCACATATCATAAAACACATTGGATAATAATGTTTTTATGCACCCTTTTCATCTTTTTTTTCACTACCTATATTTTATTTATATAGTGGCAAGGGTGACCCTTCACATCACATCAGAGCCTATTTTGCTTCATGCTTTGGTTTTGTTCACATTTCTTTACTTATGACCAAGATTTTCCCTAGAAGTCTAAAGGACTAAACCTTTCATTGGTTATGCATCCTACATGTGGGATCCATACATATATTTAATGATTTAGTTGATATATTCCTAGCTCATTTTTCTATAAACATTAGTCAAAAGGTCACATTTTTTCTAAAATTTTCCAACTCAAATAAGGACCTAGGGAGAATGTGCTAACTATGTGCTGAGATTCAAGACTATGATTACATAGATGTCACATCAAATCCTTGATAGTGATCTTTAGAGCTTGTTCTCAAATAATTTTTTTAACCCTTTCAATCCAAAGTTATGTTCACTACTTATCAATCTTTTTTTTAACAATGCCACACATTTCACAACATTGAGATTAAACTTTTAGAGATCAATATGCTTAAGTATACATCTACCACTCCTATGTTTACTACCTCCAAATATCATGGAAAAATAACATTAAAATATAAGACTAATGATGTGTCTATCTTTCAAGCTAATAATGAGGCCAAAATCATAATGCAGTATCACAATCATTTGATAGGTTTGTCATTTCACCTTGTAGGAACATTCAAAATTTACAATATTACTTTAACTACCTTAAAAGGCATTTCAATGCTTACTCAAACACAACTTGGTAAATCTACCCAATCCATATAGATTGGAAACTTTTTTACTTATGCCTAAGGGATGTGATGCCAACCAATATTATGATCACCATATAATTTTAGGAAATTCTACTAATTTATGCTTCAAACTATGACATAAGATTTGAGATATCATTGATAGCAACACTATTCAAGTTGATGACCATAATTATACTTTGAATGATTTTTTCACAACATCTAGTCAATGGCTAAAATTTTATAATAATGCATTTCCAAATCATTACACTAAAAATCAATAAAAAAATCATATGACACTATCTATACATTACTCAACTATTTTACATGAGCATGAGATTGATGATATTATTGGTGTGGTTTGGAGATCGGAAAAGCCACTACCTTCTATTACATTCTATGACCATAAAATTCCCCATAATGATTCAAAAAACTCCTTTATACATACATGGTTTTTCCAATTCATGTCCTTCGATCTGACATGGCATTATGGTTGACAATGGTTCAAGACAAAATATAAGAATAATGCCATTTTTAACTAGTCGAGGTTACACTAAGAGAGTTTTACTTGGTATAACTATGATACTTCACATTCATGACAATATTTCATGCACAACACTAGTTGGTACTAGATTATCGATAAAAGTTGATCACAAAACCATATTGGTGTAGTTATACATAGTGTCATATACCGATACTTACAATCTATTATTTGGACACCGATGACTAAATCAAATGAGAATGTTACCGTACACACTACATCATTTTCATAATTTTGTTCATAATAATAGAATTTAGACTATTTGTGGCACACATTATGAGTTATACATCCTACCTCAAAGACAACACGAGATGTTATATAAAGTGCCTAAAAAGTGAATCATTCAACTTAATGTGACATATGATACTATTTCACCACCTATTATTATGGTTTCCACTACTTTCTCTTCTAAAATTTTTACATCTTGAGTAATATCTCCTAGATTTAACACTACTAAATTTACATATTTGAGACATACAATGCTTACTCATCTACATTTGAAGGCTGATTTACAACCTCTTATAGCAGATCATATATCAAAGCATCTATATCGAGTTCAATTTTAACATGATATATCTAAACTAATAGGCATGTTTCTCAAGAGGTTGTAGTGGATCCTCAAGCTAACTATCCACATATATCTCTTTAGAATACACCACTCATGAATATATTTATGATACTTCTAGTGAAACACTTGACTCCGCTTTTCCAAATTATCACATTATAGATGAGATCATTGGTTAACCATCCTAGACTATCTCTTTTATTTCATAGATTCATTATTATTGTACTAAAGTTTTTAACTAAACATAGATTTTTTATTCTATATGTCATGCCTTCCATATGCCTTATTTCCTTGATTTTTGTTCCTTCCCTCATCTTTCTTCTTGATTGGACATCTTAGCACATGCTTTGATTTTCATTGATACTCTTCTATCCACTTGGTTATCATTTCTTATTATGTTGTATTGGTCCTTGCCTCTTGATATTGATACCATTCCATACACTTGCACATATTTCATAATGATGACAACATAATTAGCAAGGCATTTTGTCCTAAAGTGAACACAATTATAAGGAGGTTTTAGGTTTTTTGGAATCCTCCTCTTCTTCATTCTTATAGATTTTTTTAACTTGGATTGATTTATTGCCTTCATTGACTTGCCTAATTATACCTTTTGGATTTCATTTTTTCTTGATTTAGCTATCATTGCTCCTTCTTGTAAGTGCTCCTTGGCTTTCTCTTTAGCCAACATAACTACTTGTATAAAAATATAAAATTATAAAAACATTACAAAGATTAAAAATCAAGCTTTGCTTTATCAATAGATAAACATCATCCTTACTTTCCTATGCTATAAATTTTACATATACATGTTACACACATGCTTATCATGGCATTATTAGAGTGGGTGAGATGTAAGATATATATTTTCTATATGATCATTGACTTTTAGATGTTATGTTGCTACTTTCATGCCCATACCTTTGGTGTCACATTCGAGGTATGCCTTAAACTAAAGAAATCTTTCTACAATGGATTTTACAGTGATATTATTCTTGTTTTACATTTATCATATAGAGTTGTTTACATTGATTATCTTGCTAGTGCCTACATAGTACGTGTTACATGGATATCTACATTGCATTGTTACATATAATTTTTACATTGTATTTCATCTTGTGTGCCTATGATTTTTTGATTTCCTACATGTTTGTGCTTATGCATGTTATTTATCGATGTCTTGTCTAGTAATTTTCCATAAAGGATCCTTTAGTTATTATGTCATGTCATGTTTTCATTATTTACTAGTCATATTTTTTTTGTGATGATTTCCTATGGGTGATTACATAATTATATATTCCTTTACTATGCAATATTATACAATTGGTGCCATGATCCATATCATACACATTAATATTTGTGGTATATTATTTTGAGTGCCTACCTTACCATGGTTTTTATGATGCATCTATTGGGACACACTAGTATTTTTTGTATGTGTTTCATTGTTTTATATACCCATCCTAAGGGCACATTACTACAATGGGGGCATGTTATTTATCCCTATATTGATTTCCTTGAGCTTATTATTATATATATCTTGCATTTATGGATCTTAAATTGGGGAATATTATTTTCCCCTATATTTATTGTCTTTACATAAGGTTGCATCTTACTATTGATCAATACATGAAAATATATTATGATGCTTATAGTTTTGTCAAATTTGGAAATTAAAAGAGTTTTAGTCTTAATTGGACAAACTACTGAGTAAAATCAGAAAGCTAAAAATTTGCAATAAATGTCACAAATTGATTTAGAACTTACTAAATTTAGAAATATGCTAAAAGGGGAAAGTAACAAATAAATATAACCTATCTAAAAATAATGATTTATATAAATTTTAAAATCACACGTAGTTACAGAATAATTGGTAAAAAGTATATAAAATCATTTCAAATGAGTACCCCAATTTGTCTCATATTTTGATTAGAATGGGGACATCATGTGCAATATTTGTTCCAATTTTTTCATGGGTATATGCCCTTATAAAATCATATGATATTACTTAGTTTGAATATCCATATACACATATACATCATATTGAGGGCATGTGTGTGGCACATGACCATCTCCTTGCTTAGGTTTTCAATAATATCTCAAAATGAATGGCAATCCATGTCATTCTCTATGATATATACACCAAACTTAGATCATATTAATTTTTTCATCAATTTTGTGCCAAATTTGCTCAAAAAATGAATCTTATTCTGCATCCACTAATTGATTCGCCTTTGTGCACCAAAATGATCTATTGAAATTCATACAAAGATGACAACCTACTCTAATACTTTGGGTATGCAATGATGGGGTAAATAAGACCTTTAATTCTTAAGCACACTCTTCTATCAATGAGGGTTGGGGAATGCACATTCTAATCCATGTGTTTCAACAAAGAATAAATCTCCAAGGGTCCTACCCTCTACAGTCACCAGTTTTGAACCAAAAAACATAATAATTCATGTACCCAATCAAGTGTATTCATTCCTTGTTATTAAATATATAAATTTATTGTATTTTAATTTTAGATTTCTATATTAAGTAATGACTAATTTATACATTTTTACTGTAGGTTTGCATGAAGCATAATTCAACATTAAGGTCTACATTTAAGAATGCTCTTCATAGGTAAGCTCAAGTATATCTCTTTTACTTTTACTCTATTAATTTCACTTTTTTAAATTAATAAAATAAAGGGGGGAAATTTAGACACAAAAATTAAATTTTATTGCTAAAATAATGCACTTATGACCACTTCTCATACACACTTAGCTCATCCATGATTCCACATTCTTTGGATTACCATTCCTTTAATTTTATATGGATGACACATTTCTTGAAGTTAAATAATGATCTCAAAATGTCCCTATTTCTCATTCTAAATAGATCAAGCTTACTCTTTGACTATTTCACACTTTCAAACTAGTTTTCCTTGCTCTTCAAACTAAGCCACACCACTAGGAAATCTCGCTCAATGGTAGTGTCTGATTCCACTAACCACATCCTCCCACAAAATAACTACTATTTATAAAATTCAAATTCACAAAATGGATCATCCTCAAAATTTTTAAAGGCCAATCTAAAGGAATTATAAAATAATCACTATAAAACCCCCTTTTCAAGCCATTTTGTTAACTATAGGCTCATATGATTGAAAAATAGTAGAATATATAATTACACATTGAGATAAATGCAGCTATTTTTAATAATTAAGAGTCTATATAATAATAATATCCCTAAGATAATTTTGAATATCATAATTTATTATTAAAGCACTTAATCACATCAAGATTGCACCAACGTTTAGCATTGTGCTAGTATTTCACACACACCACTGTAGCAGGGATAAATACATGGAGTTTGATCTCTCTTCAAAGTATTGGTATGTAGGCATTGATAACATAAAAGGTGTTGAGGTCAAACACACATTTAACCACTAAATCATTTTATTAATTTTACCTCATGACTTATTGTGATAGGATTCCAAGTTAAGAATATGGTACACAATAGCTTCCAAAATGAATCACACATGTCTGATCATACACATAGAGTCAACAGGAGATGACATATAAGTCCAATTTTTTATGGATTACTAAATCTTTACTAGACATCAACATGCCCAAGGACACCAGTGAAAGCTTCCCTATCTGATTCCATTAGCCTTATCCCATATCTAAGTCATTACCTATTGACTATGTGTGTGTAATTAAATATTTATGATCATGATTTGTAGGTAAATATGAAAATATAAAATCTAAAAATCTAATAATTAAATGTGCATCATGACCTATTGACTACGTGTGTGTGATTTGATGTGGAAGTTGTTGTCTACCTTCTTCACTTAGAATTCTAGCTCAATAGGTCATGAGGGAAAATGTAATAAATGTAAAAAAAGGATTAGTGGTTGAAGTTGTGTTTTAACTCAAAGATTTTTGTGATGAACATTGCCTACATACCAATACTTTGAAGATAGATCAAACTCCATGTAATTCTCCCACATTATAGTGGTGTGTGTGAAAGACTAGTGTAATGCTAAATTATGGTGTAATCCTGGTATGATTAAATGATTTAATAATGGGTTATGAACTTGGATGTGATTCATACTTAGTTTAGGGCTACTATGGATATATGAATTTTTAATTGGAAAAATAGGTGTTTTTCTCTCAATGTGAATTTATATATTATGGTGCTTTTCAATCATATGACCCTTTAGTCAAAAATTAGCTAGAAAATGTGTCTTTATAGTGATCATTATATAATTCCTTCATAAGAACCTTAAGAAACATATGGGATAACCCGTTGGGTGGATTTTAATTTGAGAAACTAGTTATTATTTATAGAAAGGGCATGAACAGTGGAATCAAATACTACTAGAGAGTGTAATTGTCTTGATGACATGACCTTGTCTAAAGAGTAAGGGCAACTGAGCTAAAAGTGTGAAATAATCAAAGAGTAATCTTGAGTTATTTAAAATAAGAAATAGGTACATTTTAAGATTATTAGTTACTTAGAGGAATGGGTTACCCACATATAAGTGAAGGAATGATGGTCAAAAAATTATATAATTAGGCATGAGCTAAGTGTGTATAATAAATGGTCACAAATGCATTGTTTTAGAAATAAATGTTAATTTACATGTCTAAATTTCCCCCATTTTATTCTAGTAATGAAACAAAGTGAAAGTATTAGAGTAAAAGGAGAATATATATACGTGAAATTCCCTATGGAGAGCAATCTTGAATATAGAACACAACACTAAACTCTACTTCATCCAAACCTACAATGAAACATGTAGAAATAAATCCTTAATTAAGATGGAAATTTAAAATTAAAATATAAAAGACTTTTATATCTAATAACAAAGAATTAATGCACCTAATTGGGTACACGAATCATTGTGTTTTTTGGTGAGAAAATGGTGATTGTAGAGGGCAGGACCATTGCTTCTTCATTGAAACACTTGGATTGAATTGTGCATTCCCTAATCCTCATTTATAGGAGAGTGTGATTAATAAATCAAGTTGTGCTTGTATCCATCATTGCATACTTAAAGTACTAGAGTATTTTGTAAGCCTTGTATGAATTAAAATAGATCATTCTGGTGCATATTTCATGCAAAGGGTGAATCAACCACTTTAGATGGAATAAGATTCATTTTTGGTGAAAAACTATTGTAAAATTGATCCAAAATGTCGTATGATATGAGTCTAGTGTATAAAATGTAGAGAATAACATGGATTGCAATTCATTCTATGAAATTAGTGAAAATTTGAGTAAGGAAGTGGTAATGTGTTGTGAATATGCCTCCAATATGATATCTAGATTTTGAAATTGATTAATATCATGTGGTTTTTTATGTAAGGATGGTGGAGATTAATGTTTTATTT
The DNA here is from genome assembly GCA_037957365.1 of Torreya grandis. Classification (NCBI taxonomy): domain Eukaryota; kingdom Viridiplantae; phylum Streptophyta; class Pinopsida; order Cupressales; family Taxaceae; genus Torreya; species Torreya grandis. The sequence continues at coordinate 6,249,884 of JARHVA010000135.1, forward strand.
CATCATCATTATTATTTTTATTAAAATATGCAATTTTATTAATATAAAAATATATAATACAATTCACTAGTCATATAAAAATTATGGGTGAAAAATTCACACCCCAAAAGCAAAGTCACACCAAGCTAAACAAGGCTCAAGAAGAGTACAAAATTATAAAAGGGCCAATCCAAATCCATACAAAACAAATTTAAACTAACTTAAGTGCACATCAGCTAAAAAAAAGTAACCAAAAACATAAACAATAAGGAGCTCATTAAGTATCAACAATAAAGATGGTGGTAGGTGGAGGAGGAGCTGGAGGATCCTATGAATTTCTTCCTCATCCCCCTTGAGTAGAGTGATCTTCATCAACTGGTAAGGGATCCCAACCATATTTCTATTGCTTTTTTTAGATTCATCATGTTTGATAGGAAAAATTTCAAGATCCAATCAAGGAAATTTATCCTACAAAGGGGGGAAACCTCCTCCTCCATCAAAATTTATGTTGGACTAATATTTCCTACATTGGGGTGGGGGTGTCTGTGGGAGTGAGGAAAGGGTTTAATTTAGCTACGAGACTATCAAATATGAGATCACCGATGCTAACCCCCATTCCCAATCCCTTAGGGGGAGAGTAGTGGCATGGGAGATCAGGAGGCTGATGATTGACAACCCACAAAACATTCCCCCAATAGTTCAAGAGAATTTTTAGATGATGCATCTCCAATAAAACTATATTTGTTTGACTCTAGATCTAAAGGGTAACAATAAAAATAACAACAAATTTTTTACTTACAGAAAATATCATTACCATATCTTCATGATTAAAACATTATTTTTTTCTAGTTTTCCAAATCAAAAAAATAATGTTAGCATAGAAAATATACCAAAATCTATTGTATATTGTAATAATCAAGGTGGATTCCCCTAAGAGAGCCATTTTACAACTGAATAATTTAGGTCGAGAGGGATTGAAGAGTGTGTGAATCTATCTCCAAGTAGAATGAGCATGAGGACAAAACCAAAATAGGTGTTTAAGGGTTTGTGGGTGGCATAAATCAGGGCAAATGGGGTTTTCAACCTGCATATGCTTGAGTCAGTCACCAACAAACAAACCTTGTTAAAGAATAAACCAAATAAAATGTCTTTCTTTAGGCTTAATAAGAGTTACCAAGATATTAACAAACCTTCTAGACCATATAGAAGGAAGAGATATAAGATTAAATTGATGGTTAAGGGTTTTAGTTTAAATGTGCTGAGGAACCAATAGATTATACCCCATATGATGAGAATAAAAACTAAAAGGCATAGCTATAGGCCAATTCTAATATTTACACTGGGGCATAAGGGAAGTAATGCCAATTTTGTGTAATTAATTCTCAAGTATGAAAATTTTAAACTCAATAATACATTCTACATATTCATTATTTAGATTAAACTTAGCCTTCATAATATTTCAAAAGAGCCAATATTTCAGATTAAACAGGGAAAATGAGAAGGTTGTGTAAACCAATCCCTTGCCAAGACTTTATACCAAGAGGGATTAATTAAGAAATGTAATGTCTCATTTTTTTTAATAGGTTTCATCACCTTCCAAGCCTTTGATGATCCATTTGACACTGAGGGAAATACCTTGGAGTTTAATGTCAATAAGCCCAAGCCTGCCAACTTCTTTAGGTCAACAAAAAATGACCTAAGAGACTTTCTAAAAACCATGATGGCCTTTAGATCTATCCCATAAAAATTCCCTTAAGAGTTTATCCAAATCAGCAAAAGAGAAATTAAAAGGAGCCCAACAAGAAGAGTAATAAACATGAGTAGTAGCCAAGACCTTAGATAAAATCTGAAACTTCCCTCTTAAAGTTAAGGTTTTGGTGATCTAGAAAGATTATTTTTCTAACCCTTTGAACTATATAAGACAATAAATTAGTGAATGAGACTCTAAATGCAAAGTAAATGCCATGGAATTTAAATTGAACTCTCAAGAGAATCCAATTCCACTAATATCCCTTTAACCAGGGAGGTTTAGGAGAAAGGGACTGGTGATATCATTGAGTCTTATGCCATTGGATGGAAGACCCAAAAGCAAGGAAGAAAGTATTGAGGCATTCCATAACATTTTTAATATAATCCTCTTCTTCTTGAAGGGTCATAAAGGATTCATCTATAGAGTGCCAATTATTAAGTTGATGGTCTGAATTAGGGAGGGAAATACCCTTTACCAAACCCCTGGAATCATAATTAGTCAATAGATAACTAAATCCCTTAGTAACCAACACATAAAGAGAAGGACCTAGAGGGAAACCCTACCTGATAGATTAATGAAGCTCAACACACTAATATTGAGTACTATTGATATTAATACAAGCACTAGCCTCCTAAAAAATCATATTGATAGCTTGCACAAATCTTAGGCCAATCCCAAGAGACTGACGCATTGATATAATGAAAGGATACTCAATTTAATTGTATTCCTTCCCAAAATCGATCATTATAAACAAATCATTCTATTTGGAAATCATATCCCATTCCATAACTTCTCAACTAGTGATGACATTATCCATAATGTATCTATGTTAAATAAACCCTATTTTATCACTCCTAATAATAAGGGTAGGATATGTGTAATTATAAGGTCAAGAGATTTAGTGATAATTTTATAAGACACATTAATAAGGGTGATAGGCCTTTAGTTGGTAATAACTTTAGGATACCCATCCTTAGGAATAAACTTGATGTTACCTTGATTGATGAGAGAACCCAAAGAGTTGAAAAAAATAGCTTCATAATAGAATTCATGAAGATCAGGACCAAAAATATCCCATAATGTTTGATAGAGATCATAAATAAAACCATCAAATATAGGGGATTTGTCATTAGCATATGCATAATAGCTTCCCTAAGATCATTCAAGTTGAAAGGTCTATACAAGTAACTCTTTTTTATTTGGAGAGCTTGCACAATAAAACATCAAGGCATTGAGAGAGACTTGCTTCACAAGGAGGAGTGGAAGGTTTAGATGAAAAGACACCATGATAATGATTTAAAAAATCTTGTAGGATATCAAGCAATTTGGTAAATTTGGCAAATAAATATTTAATGACTTTAATTTTGCTAGCAACATGTTTGGATTGAAGGAGAGAAAATAATTCTTTGGTCACTTTATCTCCAACTTTTAACTGATGTATCCTAGCTCTGAGATGTGATATTATAGCTTTGTATGCCTATTTAATTCAAAGTTTATGTCTCAAAATGGCTACTTGACACTGAAGACGAGTATTAAAAGGTGAGGCCTCAAGCTCCTATGATACTTGAAGGTACTCATGATTTGTGGCATGATGCATGTGTTGTTGAAAGATAGAAAATTACTTACCATATATTCAAAGAAAAGTGGTGGTGTGAGAAATGACATCAACCCACCAAACAATCCAACCAACATCCCTAGAGGGTTTGGGAACTAGGTTACAAATTTGAATAATTTTTTGAATAATTCACTTATGTTTAAGATGAGTAATATTGTGATAAAACTACTATTTTTAATATTTAACCTAAGGATTGGTCCATTCAAAAAAATCAAATAGGATTATGGTCATAAAAAAGGGTGTCTTGGAGTACATGCATCAGCCGACTATGCACAATAGCAAAGAAAAAAGGTCTTATTTATAAAATAGAGATCGATCAAGACACTTAATCACTCTACCTTCTCTCTAGTGAAAATTAAACTAGGTGAATCAAGAATAATGCAATTCTCTCCTTTGATGGTGGTTAGGATCAAGTATCCTAAGTTTTTTATGTATGTGAAAATATGCTTGCCACTCTCTAGCACACTAACACATGGGAAGACAACCTTCTTTGTCTTCTGTTGGGGGATCAAACCAACAATAGATTACACTTGTGAAAGCAATAAACGCGGAAATAAATCAGATAGATAAGTAACTGAAATGATAAATAGCACAGAACAAGATATACAAGAAAACACCCTAAAAACTTGTATTGAAACTCTTTACAATAGGAATACAATTTGAAGAAACTTCGTTCTTCCACACCTCTCTCAGATGCACACAAGATCTCTCACTAGATCTCTATTCCTCAAGAGCTCTCTCTCAAGTGCACTCAAATCCAACAACCTGGATTGATGCAATTCTGTACTGTCCTTCAAACATTCACAATGTTCTACTCTTACAGTTCTACACACAACACTTCTTCTACTTTCTACTACTTCTAAGCTAAGAAGATCTTCCTACATATAGAAATAGGGAACTTGAGCATGCTCTTACAACAAACAGTTAAGCCTCTTGAACAAGGGCTCTAAAAATAATATTACTAATAATAGAGACGCGAGCTTGAGTCTACAACTCAATCTCATCATGCAAACACACGCTGCTGTCCTCGGAAATAGATTTCTGGACCCGCAGGTAACCGACGTCGGTTCCTGCCTGTTCGCCTGTGACCGTCGCCGGCCGACCCTATCGCCGACGTCGGCGCCTCTGTAACTGCTACTAACCGATGTCGGTCGCTCCTGACCGACGCCGGCGTCTGTGTAGACCCGAACCTGTTTTAGCTATGCTCCTTGGTGAAGCTTTTAGCTCCACACCCTAACAATCTCCCACTTGGAGATAAACCAGCTGCACCAACCTGTACAGCATCATCTTCTTGCTCCTCCATCTTCAACTCAATCATGAAGACCAATAGAAGTTGAATGAAGATTCAACTTCTCCATCGTAACCGGCTTTGTTAGCATATCAGCAGGATTCTTGTCTGTATGAATTTTCTCCAGCTTTAACTCACCATCTTTCAATACCTGCCGTATGAAGTGGTACCTTAGCTGTATGTGCTTGGTTCTAGAGTGAAAGGCTGAGTTCTTGGCCAAATGGATTGCACTCTGACTGTCACTGTACAATCTGCAACTCCCATGCTCCCTTCCAAGCTCTTCCATGAACCGTGTCATCCATATCATCTCCTTGCTAGCTTCTGTAGCTGCAATGTATTCTGCTTCTGTAGTTGACAAGGCTACAACCTTCTGCAACTTAGATATCCAACTAACTGCCGTTCTACCTACAGTAAAAACATAACCTGTGGTGCTCCTCCTGCCATCCAAATCCCCTGCCATATCTGAATCTACATAGCCATGTAGAGAAGTATCTGAACCTCCATAGCATAGGTGCTTGCTGCTGGTTCCTCTCAGATATCTAAGGATCCATTGAACCGCTTTCCAATGTTCCTTACCTGGATTGGCCATATACTTGCTTACTACTCCCACTGCTTGGGCAATATCTGGTCTAGTACACACCATTGCATACATCAAACTCCCTACTGCGAAAGAATATGGAACCGTGCTCATGTACTCTACCTCATCATGTGGATTTGGACATTGTTCTTTGCTTAACTTAAAGTGTCCAGCCATAGGTGTACTTACCGGTTTTGCATCCTGCATATTAAACCTCTCCAACACCTTATTCACATAATCTTCTTGAGACAATATCAACCTGTGATTTTTCCTGTCTCTCCTAATGCTCATGCCAAGGATCTTCTTCGCTGCTCCTAAATCCTTCATGGCAAACTTTTGAGCTAACTTCTCCTTAAGCTCGGAGATATCCTGCATGTGAGACCCTACAACTAGCATGTCATCTACATACAACAATAGAATAATATATCTACCGTTATCAAATCTCTTGAAATATACACAATGGTCTGATTGACACCTACTGTAGCCATGCTCAGTCATAAACCTATCAAATTTCAAGTACCATTGCCTTGGAGCTTGCTTAAGGCCATACAAGCTTTTCTTTAACCTGCACACAAGCTTCTCCTTACCCTTGACCTCAAAACCTTCTGGCTGTTCCATATAGATTTCCTCATCCAAATCTCCATGAAGAAATGCTGTCTTAACATCTAGCTGCTCGAGATGCAAATCCTCAAAAGCAACCAAAGACAATACAACCCTTATAGAAGTCATCTTAACAACTGGAGAAAAAATTTCACCAAAGTCGATACCTGGCTTTTGTGCAAATCCTTTGACCACTAATCTGGCCTTATATCGCATCTGACCATCCTCACTTTCCTTCAACCTGTAAGTCCATCTGTTCTTCAGTGTTCTCTTACCAGCTGGCAATTCAACCAAATCCCATGTTTGGTTCTCTCTTAAGGACTCCATCTCCTCAACCATGCCACGCTCCCACTTACTCCTGGACTCCACCTGTATTGCTTCTTCAAAACTTTCTGGTTCTCCACCATCGGTTAGCAATAGATAATATAAGGAAGGAGAATATCTAATTGGAGGCTTACTTACCCTTTCAGACCTCCTGATGGGTGTCTTGGACTCGTTCTCAACACGCTGTCCACCCAAATTTTCTGACAGTGACCGACCTCGGCCACCTGTAGACCTGTCACTCGCCGTCGTCGGTTCTGTCTGACCGACCTCGGTGCCTGGTCTGCCGACGTCGGTCTCTGTATGACCGACATCGGTTTCTGTACTGCCGACGCCGGTTCCAGTCCTGCCGACGTCGGTCTCTGTGTTTTCCTGCAAGTGATTATTTCTTTTTCCCGCGAGATCATTTTGGACCATAACTTCGTCCAATTCACTATTGCTCTGCCCAGATTGATCCAGTCTCCTTATCTGATCACTGTACATCACTCTTTCATTGAAAACAACATCACGGCTCCTGATTACCTTGTTAGTTCCTAGATTCCAAAATCTGAAACCAAAATCATCTGAGCCATAGCCTATAAACGTGCACCTCATAGACTTCGGATCAAGCTTCTTTCTATTTTCCTTATCTATATGCACAAAGGCTTCACTACCAAAAACTTTGAGATATGAGAGATTTCCTGCCATTCCTGGATTTGGATCTTCCTCTCACCTTAGACTTAGATCTTGATCTCCTCTTGCTCTTTTCTTTTTGCCTTCCCCTGCTCTCAAAATTTAAAGCGTTCCCAGATGTCTCTTCTGTGCTTTTCCTGCGTATTTCCTCATTCAAGATAACACTAACCACATCCTCTACTTTCAAAATATTTGATGCAGATGCAGTATTAGAAACTGCCATTACTAAGCTATGCCAGCTTTCGGGCAAAGAACATAATATCAAAAGAGCTTTTATTTCATCTTCAAATACAATATTGACAGAACTTAACTGATTAACAATTCCATTGAAATCATTCAGATGAGTAGAAACAGATCCACCTTCATTCATATGCAAATTAAACAATTGCTTCATAAGATATACCTTATTTGAAGCTGAGGGTTTTTCATACATATTTGCTAACGTGGTCATCAACTCTACCGTAGTTTTTGCCTGTGACAAATTACATATCACAGTGGAGGCCAGACTCAGTCTTATAGACCCAAGAGCCTTTCTGTCAAGAACTTCCCATTCTTCATCCTCCATGTCCTTGGGCTTCTTTGTTATCCCACCTAACGGTAAGTAGAGATCCTTCTGATACAGATAGTCCTCTATCTGCATTCTCCAATGTTGGTAGTTCTTGCCATTAAACTTTTCCATTCTCAGCTTACTTTCCTCTGCCATTGCTTCTCCCACTCAAACAGAAATTCCTGCAGAAACACCTGTGAGCAACCTGTAATCTGTAACCTGTAACCTGTAACCAAGGCTCTGATACCACTTGTTGGGGGATCAAACCAACAATAGATTACACTTGTGAAAGCAATAAACGCGGAAATAAATCAGATAGATAAGTAACTGAAATGATAAATAGCACAGAACAAGATATACAAGAAAACACCCTGAAAACTTGTATTGAAACTCTTTACAATAGGAATACAATTTGAAGAAACTTCGTTCTTCCACACCTCTCTTAGATGCACACAAGATCTCTCACTAGATCTCTATTCCTCAAGAGCTCTCTCTCAAGTGCACTCAAATCCAACAACCTGGATTGATGCAATTCTGTACTGTCCTTCAAACATTCACAATGTTCTACTCTTACAGTTCTACACACAACACTTCTTCTACTTTCTACTACTTCTAAGCTAAGAAGATCTTCCTACATATAGAAATAGGGAACTTGAGCATGCTCTTACAACAAACAGTTAAGCCTCTTGAACAAGGGCTCTAAAAATAATATTACTAATAATAGAGACGCGAGCTTGAGTCTACAACTCAATCTCATCATGCAAACACACGCTGCTGTCCTCGGAAATAGATTTCTGGACCCGCAGGTAACCGACGTCGGTTCCTGCCTGTTCGCCTGTGACCGTCGCCGGCCGACCCTATCGCCGACGTCGGCGCCTCTGTAACTGCTACTAACCGACGTCGGTCGCTCCTGACCGACGCCGGCGTCTGTGTAGACCCGAACCTGTTTTAGCTATGCTCCTTGGTGAAGCTTTTAGCTCCACACCCTAACATCTTCATGGGATTTAACCATATTGTAATCACAAAATGATATCCATTTGTCATTTGGAAGTGAATTAGCTAACCACCTCGAGTGCAATGTGTGTTCCATTACATCGTTAGATGCATATAGGTTAACAAGACCAATAATATGGGTATCAAAATAAATTAATGTCCAATTGACCTAATGGGTGGGGTTTGAACCCTAAGAATTAATATTTTGAGAAATCTTGGGTGTTAAAAGAGTGACAAAACCAACATAACTAGGCTCATGATAGATGGTCTGACATAAAGCCCTAGGCCAAATAATTTAAGCATCAGACTAAAGGATGAAATCATAAACCTTGAATTCTTGCACGTAAAAAAATGTATGTTAAAAATTTGACAAATGTTCTTGAGTATATACTTATGTGCTAGATCAGTAAGGCCTTGAACATTCCATGAATAAAACACCATTGATAAACATCAATAATCATATCATTTCCCTCTAAAAGGTTTGAGAGGGATACAAACCAATTTAAAGTTGCATCACGTGGCATAAACTCTCCTAGTTTGAAAGTTTTCCATTTATTTGGTATATACTCATCATTCATAGCGGGAAACATGATTTGTGAGTACCATAAAATAATTCTACAGATGAGAGTAATGAAATTGAGCTCAAAATCTATGATTATCTCCCTTGAAGGGGCTTGTGAAGAAGGACCCAGGCTAGTATAGGATGGGGAAGAAACAAAATTAGAAACCACTTGAGGAGAATGGAAAATAGGAGGCAATGCCTCAACTTGAGAAAGAATAAACATTTTTACAATAGAGACTAAAAAGATAAGACCACTTGTGGGTCAATACATAATGGGCTAGGTTTTGGCATTACCCCATACCAAGTAATTTTTATTATTAGTGATTGTGGTCCAATCGCTAGGATTCCCATTTTGGGGTTTGGAGTTAGACCCAATTTTGTCTTGAGGAACATAAGAAGTGGGGACCATGATAGGGCACTCTCAAATTTTATTTTCCAAGGATTATCACATAAAACAAGTGTTTGATAGGTGAAAATAAAGCACACATTATGTGAATCAATTTTTTCTGAATTGAATGTTAACAGACTCCTTGAGATATTTGACTAGGTCAATCTCCACACAATCCCTTTTCTGAGGATGAGCTGCATAGACCTTTGACTATTCAAACTTTGTAGGGGTTTAGTGAGCTGTTAAAAAAAAATCATAGGGGGAATGCAAGACAAAGAATTCTATCCACACTGGGATTTTAATCTTGGCTTTCTTGAAGACCTAAAAATCTTGGGTCCAATGAAAAAATACCACTAGTGTGTTGTGAAAAAACTAGGGGACATGATTAATAATAACTTTGAAGTGTTCAAGATTAGTGAAACAAAGTAGGAAAAAACCCTTGGTAAGGTTTTGGACTCTTTCCAATTTCACACCATGGCCTTGCCAATAGTTATGCACCCACTATTTTAAGAGGCTATTAGGAGGGACTTGACCCAAAAAGTAAGCAACCAGAGTAAAATTTTCAAAATACTTATAGGCTGAATCAAAACTCAAGTAAATGAAGTACAACGTCAAGTAAAGGAGAGTATAGGTTAGAACCAGTAACTCATCTTATACCTTCAAAATAAATGATGTAAAAATGGTGGTAGTGATTATTCAATAAAGGGATTTTAACACTACCCAAAGGGTAGAGTGTTAACCTGACTCAACGTAATAACTATGCAACTAAAATATAATAAGTCTTATCTAGATTTACTACACATTAGTAGTGTGATAGGTAGAGAAGAAACTCTAAAATTTCCTTCACATCAATTCCTTATTTCAATGTTATTAGATTGCATAACATTTACATTTATTTTTGAAATATTTTTATACACATGTAAGAAGTAATTAACACATTTTAATATGATCAATATTGAGTTATGCATACTCCAATGGTTGAATATATAAATGTAGTTGAGATGCCAATTTAGATAGATAATGTCTAAATGTAAATTACCATTTTTATAATTAAAAACAATTCACCTACGTATGAATAAATTAAAGTAGTTGTGGTTAGAGTGAAAAATAGTAAAATTATTTTTGTTAAAGCTTGAAGATTTGTAATATCATGTCTTAGTCAAATATCCAACCTTATATTTTTAAAGTCTATCTATATGTAAAAGGATTGTACAAGTTTTGAAAGTGAAGTTTCTTCTATTTTTATAACTATTGATCTATACAATAACTATGCAAGTGTTCAATGTGACGCTTACTCTTTTTCTAAAGATAGAAAGTATTTTTATTGTATATGAAACTTATTCCTTTTAATATAATGTTTTTTTATATAATTTCAAAATATTCTAATAAAATAAAAACTACATGTATATATATTGAACAATTATAATGCTATCTACTCAAATAATGTACAATGTGCTTCATTTATTCAAACATAGAAAATTTTAATCACCTAGATATACACAATTTTTATTTAACAAAAAAGAAAAAATAATGAAGCTTTTTCCTCTTAAATAAACATAGTATAATCATTTATTCAAATAAATACATAATTTAAAATTTAAACACAAATATGCCACATTAATTGATTTTTGAGATAACAAAGAAATTTTGAAAGTATAATTAAAAATGGATAACATTAGTTTCCTACTCTCTTTTATTTTAATGTCTAAGTTTGTTGGTTTTTTTAATTTTGAAAACATATCTAGAAAGAGGTCACATTCAAGTAAGACCCAAGGAGGTATGGATATATCTTCTACCAAAAAGTTCCTAGGGATCACACCTAGCCAACCCCCTTTGGCATGTTCAAAGAACACATTTAGCCGAAAGATAAGTAGTCATTGGGATGTGCATTAGAAGTCATAAAATCCAAGAATAATGAAACCTTTTGGATCATGCAAAATTGAGTTCAAATAGAATAAACATGATTCCAATCAAGACCAAAATTGGAAGCACACTCCATTAGCACAAGGGTCCATGGAGAGAAAGACACTAACCAAATGTATAAAGATAAACCCAAAAGCAACCTTCTGAAGAAGAAAGGAAAACCTCAAAAATATTTTAACAATCAATTTTGTCATTGTCCAAAGATAAAATGAAAAAGAGATCATTCCTAAGATTATCCAACCACCATGGAGGAAGAGGGCCAAAAACTTTCACCTCAGATTGGTCAAGAGCCCAATTTTCAAGAGCATCCGCAACTTTATTGAAACCTCTAAGAGTGTGTGAATAAAAGAGCCTATCAAAATTATTTTGAAGCCATTGAATTTTGTTGAGAATTTTTTAAATTCTCCAATTCATAGAGAAATTATAGTTGGCATATGAGAGTATATTAATCCCAAATAAAGAATCAATAACCAATTGGAATTTATTCCATCCCACCTTCTAGGTGTTCTTAAGACCTTTCACAATGGCTTGTTCTTCAACTAAGTTGTTGGTTGTATCCTGATTATGGAAGAGAAAAATAAATTGGTAAATTTTCCAACTCCCTACCAATGCCTCCAATGCTTGCATAAAAAGGATTTCCCCTTGATTCACTATCTATAAAAACATTGTTGATCACCAAGATGAAAATCAAAGAACGATCCTTGGCTCTAGAATCTGCCTAGAGATGAGGGGGAGAAAGAACAATGTGAAGAGTCAAAATAATAAGCATCCAACACTGAGAAGGATCTGAAGTAATTTTCATCAAGTGCAAAATGGATTATTTAATATTATCTAAAGAGTGATCTCAGAACTAAACACTATTTGCGGCCATTTTACCGAAGATTATTGCATTTTACTACTTTCATGTATTCCATAAAACAAAATAAACCCCAACCCATAGGATCTAATTAGAAAAGACATAAAACTAAAAAATGCAAATACAATCTTGAAGAGGTTGAATCAGGGATGAAAAACAATCCATGGGATGCCAAAAATATGTGTAAGATGTTACCATTGCTCGGTAATGAAACAACAAGAAAATAAGAGATGAGAAAATGTTTCTTCATGGTATTTACAAATCACACATCTAAAGGGGACATTAAATCCCATTTTGTAAGCTGATCTCCCATAAGTGCCTTGCTATGTAGGAGAATCAAAATGAAAAATCTAACTTTATTCTATAAATGGTTATGCCATAGTTGCTTAAAAATAATCTTAAGAGGCTGAGTTGAAGATTGAGAAAGAGAATAATAACCATTAGCCACTATATAGTTCCCATTGCTTTGGCCTCCCCAAGCTAGAAGTTGTCCTCTTCATAACAAGAAAGATATTTATTTTTAAAAATATGAAGCAGTTAGAATTTATAATCTAAGAAAATTAGAATTGACCAATCTTCAAGGAAAAGCCACTCCCTTTCAAATGCATACTCTCTGTTAGGATTAATAGAATATTTATCAATTGTTATCCAACCTTTTTGATGCATTTTTTCTATAATATTATGGAAGCAGGGATATTTTTCAACAAGATAGGGATGACCATCCCAAGAATAATTTTAAAACATGGGCCTTTTTCCCATTCTTGATTATCCAAAATAGTTTATTCTTAATCATAGAATCCCCAATTTTAACAATCACCAACATTGGAGAACCTTTCAAGGGAAGGAAGAAATAAAATATTTGATTAGGCAACCTATTTTATTCATATTGTGAAGAAGAAAAGGTCTTTCTTAGTAAGGAGGACATGGTCAAGGAATTTGAGGATTCAATCTTTGCTTCGATGAAAATTAGACCAGGTAAACCACAGGGAATTGGAATCACCCCATCTATGATGATTTGGGTTGAAGACCCCAAATTTTTTCATAGGTAGAACCAAGATTCCCATTATCCTACACACCATCTCATGGGAAGGTGCCCTTCTTTCTCTATCATAGATTTAACCATGTTAAACTCACCAAAAAAAATATAATGCACATCTAGGAGTGAATCAGGTAACCATATCCAAAGTAGGATGTGCTCCATATAATCATTACAATCATAAAGGTTGACAAGGATAATTATGAAATTACCAAAGTCAAAAAGAGTCCATACAAATTGATGGGTGGGGTTAGAACCCAAATAAATGATATTTTGAGATAATTTAGGTGCCAATAGGGTAATAACTCCCCTTCAGACAAACTTGTGATAGGTGGCCTAATAGATGGACCCATGATAGATCATGTGAGCTATATAATGAAGTAAAAATCCATAAATTTTGACTTCTTGCATGAAAATAATTTTTATGTGAGAAAAATGATGATAAATTTTCCTGACTATATACATACGAGTCAAATCAGTGAGTCTTCAAAAATTTAAAGAATAAACTATCATTGGGAAACATCTAAATTCTTATTATTTCCCTTAGAGAGGTCTAAAAGGGTTGTGAATTGATTGAAAACTAAGCTTGGAAGGGAAAAATCTCCTAGCTTAAAGGGTTGCCTTTTAATTATCACTTATTCCTCATTTGCAGAGGGAAAGGGACTATAAAAGTGACATATGATAGCATTATGGTTGAGGATTATAAGCCCCAGATCTGAATCTAAATCATTCACCCCTAAAAGGGGTTGTGACAAAGGAGCCATAGGAATGGGAGATGGAGAAAACATAAACTGAGCTACTACCTATGGAAACTAGGAGATGGAAGGTGGGGGTTTAACTTGAGTCAGTGTCAAGGCTTTTTTGAAAGGGGATGAGGAAATTGGACCTATTGAAGGATATGATATAGTTGGCTGAGGTCTGCTATTTTCATGGGAAGTAATATTCTTCTTGTTGGAAATAGTGTTCTACCCATCAGAGGATGGGGATTTTATCTCAGACCCACTTTTGTCTTGAGGGACCATAAGGGTGAGGACCATTAGGGGACATTACATAATCATGTGGTCTAAAGCCTAGAACCTAAAATAAGTGTTTTGAAGATTAATTTAGAGGACGCACTGAAATAAATGTTTGTTACCAAATTGAATGTCAATGGATTCTTTAAGATCCTTGGCTAAGTCAATTTCAGTAGAGACCCTTTTATAGGGTCGAGCTGCATAAAACTTTAGCTGTTCATGGCTATCATTTAAATTTCCAATGTAATTATCCCAAAAATTTTCATCTTTTATTATTGAAATGTAGTCAAATATTTTTTTACACATTGGTTTCAAAATGTTTTCATTAAATTAAATTAAGTATAAGGGTCTTCTATGCACAATACTATGAGGTATTACTAATGGTACAATTTGTTTATTTGGTTTTTCCATATTGTTATCTTCACTACCAGTTTCTTCATTTTATGTTATCATGTATTTTTATTCATTGTTACTTTCACTATTGAGGATTCCATGGAATTTTATTCATTATTAATTTCATTATTCTATGTTTCCAAGCAATTTTATTCATTGTTAGGGGGTAAATCATCATGCATATAGTCATCATCAACAAAATAAAAAAACATCATACTTTAAATGTGGAAATGCAACATAATTTGGACGTTTAGGTAAATATTTATCATCATTATTCATTTAATCATATCCATTTCATCATTATCCATGACATTTTGTTCATTGGGTATAGTATATGTACCTTATATTGAATGAAATTTTTGCATTCGTTCTCTTTGATTTTCTCTCAACACTTGTAATTACTCTGATGTTTTGTGATTTATCTTTTTACTCACTTTTGAATGATATATTACACCCATGACTAGACAAACTTAATAGCTTTTGAAGGTGGGGGCTAAAAAAAAACTTGACACTTTGTTTTCCACTGTGCACAACACAAAATAATGTATAGAATAACAGTGGGGAAAAAATCTTGAAAGAGATAAAATATAAATGTTGGAGAAAGATGTTTTTTATTATGTAATGAATGTGCACGTGTTTTTATATCATATTGTTTATACCTTATATTCAAGGGTTCTTTATGGATTTTGTTCAAGGGTTTCTTTATACCTTTTGTTTCTTTATAATTGCTTCATTGATTCATAAAATCAAGGTCGATTGACCATAAATCAAATATTATACAATCAATTTGGTTTCAATTTGGCTAAAATCACATCACTAATTGCACCACTTTCCTAATTTATTCTAGTTTTGATAAAATTAGGTTTAATTGAGATCCAATTCAAGTCTTAGTCACAGTTTTGCTTTAAATGGACTCAAATTAGCCCCTATTACCTCCTTGATTGAATCAGTCACATATTTGGTTCATTATGTGATGAAATTGGGGTTTATTGATGCCTAAATCACATATTTAAAGTTTAAATTAGATTCAAGGGTCTCAATTTGGCTCAAATCACATCTCTAATTGAAACAATTGACTAATTTTATTAATTCATGATGGAATTGGAGCTAATTTAAATCATGTCTTACTCTCAAAGTTAGATTCAAGGGGCTCAAATAAGCCACAATTACATTTATGATTGAACCAATTGATTATTTGGTTCATGCAATGATAAAAGTGGTTTAGATTGATCCTCATTTAGCATCCTATACAGTTGGAATCAAGTTGGAAAGGGGTTAAATTTGGCCCAAATCTCATCACTAATATTAACATACATTTGATAAATAAACTAATGCATATGAGTATCCAAAGCTAAAACAACTTTAATTATGAACACATTGGCAAAAAGTGTAAAAGTTTCATTATATTCAATTCCTTCTATTTGAGAAAAACCTCTAGCAACTAATTTAGATTTATATTTCTCAACTTGATTATTAGAATTGAATTTATATTTGAACAACTATTTACAACTTACTAAACGATGTATTTTAGAGAGATGGACTAAGTCCTAAGTGTTATTGGAAATCAAAGAGTTTTATTCATAATGCATTGCTTTTTCCCAATGAGGGTGGCCTTAAGCTTGTTTTAGGATTGTAGAATCATTATCGTTCATAAGTTTAGACATCAAAACATAATTACAAAATTATTGCCTAGTTATACAAGTATCATTAAGATCTACATCAATTCCAGAAGCTTCTAGAGTACTCTTGGCCCACTTAGGAATAAATTTAGGTGAAGTAAGACTAGAAAAAAGATAAAAAAGTTTATGAACAACATCATTATGTAGTACATCATTATGATCATCACTTGATTCAAAAGGAAAAGAAGAATAAATTATATCAAGAGAGTCTGAATTGGGAGTACAATCAAGTACACCATTTAAAAAAAAATCTAACATCCATTTTAATCTTGAATTTATTACTTTGAGGATCATACACCCTATAAGCTTTAGAGGATTCATCATAACCAACAAAGTTACAAGTTTTTGCCTTAGAATCTAACTTATTTCACTTTTTTGTGGGAATATGAACAAATGCATCACAACCAAAAACACATAAATGCTCAAGATTAGGTTTTCTACCACTCCAAGATTCTTTAGGGGTAATATTTAAAATAACTTTAGTGGGAGTCTTATTAATCATATAAAAACCATAATACATAGTTTCAACTCAAAATTTATAATGTATATTTTTAGCATACAACATACACCTAGCCATTTCAATGATAGTCCTATGATTACATTCAACAACACCATTTTTGTCAAGTGTGTAAGAAATAGATTTCTTATGTTTAATACCATGTTGTTTACACCATGAAATAAAATATTTGTTAACATATTTAGTGCCATTGTGTGTAAATAATAATGAGATTGTTTTTCAACAAAGGCATGAAACTTAATAAAAGTGTCTAAAACTCGATCTTTAGTTTTCAAGAAGTAAATTCAAACTTGCTTAGTGCAATCATAAAAAAATGTTAAAGTACACATTGAACCATTAATATAAAGATTTTACATAGGGCCTAAGATATCACTATGAAATAAATGAATCTTTTCATTACCATGCTAAGTTCGATTCTTAGAAAAATATTATCTATGTATTTTACTAGCCATACAACCACTATAAATAGAATCAGTGGGAGTAATTTCAAGAAAACCTTGTACCACATTAAGTTTATCCATAAGTGTATTAATTTGGTATTTAATATTTCCTAATATTTTATGCCACAAGTTAACATCACTAGAAGCAAACAAAGCGTTAGAAGAGGATGAAGAATAGAATCCAGTAAATTTGAATAAATTATTATTGTCTAAAAACAAAGTAGCAACTACTTGAAAATATTGTTTATTAGATTTAAAATAACAAGTGTCATTAAAGAATTCTAGTTTGTAGTCCTATTTGCATAATTAAGGAATAGAAAGAAATTACCAATTTTAAATTGGTAACAATCAATACATCAAACAATTCACCATTAGAGATTTTAATAGTTCTTATGGCTTCAACATTACAATAAAGACGATTTGAAATATTTAAATGGTTGTTAGAAAGATATGGTTCCAAAAAAGTAAACAAATTTGTATTAGATTTCATATGTTGAGTAGCACCAGAACTAATAATCAATTCAATAGGAGAAGCATGCAAAGTGCAAAGAAAAACAACTCTAGTATTAGACATCTATTTAGATGGAGTCTTGGTGTTACTAGTGCTAGTATTATCTTTGACCTTAGACTTTCCACTTTTAATGTCATATTTATTTTTAAAGTAATGATCTTCATGTTGAGTGTTTTTGTCACAATAATTGCACTCTAACTTTTTTTTAAGTTTTGAATTAGAATTTTATCTTTTTTTAATTTGTATTATTGGACTCAACATGTTCTTCATCATTCTTATGTTAGTGTTTAGAAAAAAAAGTATGTTCATTAGTCTTAAGACTACCAAATTGAATTAACTTTTATTCTTCTTCATGAAATAATGTAAAAAATAAGTCAAAATTTAACTAAGTAGATAAAGTAGGAAAATCTAATTGCAATTGAATATTTGTAATAAACTACTGAAAAGGTTGAGAAAAACATTTTTTCATGATAATATGAATTAAATTCAAATCTGAAAGTTTAACACTTAAATCAATGAGCTGAAAATGCAAAGAGTAAACTTTAATCAATAAATCATCTATAATTTTGATATCATTATACTTTAAATTACACAGTTGCTCTTGAATCTAAATTTTATAGGATTCATTCACAACATCATAAACAAATTTAAGCTTAGATCAAGTAGTGGATGTAAGAAGTCAACCATTAATATGCACATGCATTATTTTAGGGGTTATGACCATGCTAATCAGTTTTAAGGGCTCATCATTTTTGGTTTGTCATTTTTTGAAAACTTCAATAGTGATAGTGTTTTCATTAGGTTTGAGGTCCGTGCCATCTACTATGTGCACGAAGTATTTAAAAGTAAAAATGTATTCTATATGTGATTTCTATAAATGGTAATTGGTGGATGTAAGTTCAAATTTGGATAAAAATTGAGTCATTGTGTCGTGAAATCTCATTCAACACTAAAAAGTGAATAAGCAAGAAGAAATAACTAAAAATAAAGGAGGTGCAAAGAAGGGACAAGAAGACCAAAAATTTAGAGACAGTTAAATTGTAAAAGAAATGTCAATGAATAAACAAAAGCCATTTTTTATTTAAATTTCACACAAGTTTAACAACAACAAGATGGCTAAAAGAATCTTCAAAATTGTAACATGAATTATAATAACAACTATTTTAGAAACTTTTGTTGTTTGATTTAACCTAAGAATTTTTCTTTTTTTATAAAAATGTAAACCCACACCAAAAAATGTATTTATAAGGTAAGAAATTGTATTTGTTATGCAACAATGTGATCTTAAAAAATTATCTAATTAAAGAGCTCACCAATAAAAAATATTGATGATTACTTTTTTTATTATTGAAAAGGTTTTTTTGTTTGAAATAGATTTGAAAGAAAAAAGCTTTTAAACTAAAACTTTCTGAGAACTTTATGAAAGTGAAAGAACTAGAGCAAATGCATGGAAAAATTCACTAGAAAATTTAATAAGATTTATTTATTTTTTTACAAAGGAAAAGAAAAATGATATGATAATGTCAATAACTCTCTCTCTCTCTCTCTCTCTATATATATATATATATATATATATATATATATATATATATATATATTTCACTAAACCATTTAATAAGATGTTTATTTTGGTTTGCAAAGGAAAACAAAAGCAACACACACACACACACACACACACACACACACACACACACACACACACACACACACACACACACACACACACACACACACACACACACACACACACACAGAGACACACACACACACACACACACACACACAGAGGGGAATAAACTATTGTGAATTATGCTTTATGTGCATGAGAGAAAAGAATTAAAATGTTGAAGTGAGAAAATGGAAAGTAAAATAATATCAACTTACATCCCACAAGGAAAAAGAGGTGATGTAAAGGGTGGTATATAAAAATGTTTACAATAATGCCATATGCTGGAGGATAAGAATAGGTCCAAAAAAAAATAGAAATAGAGGATGCACGTATAGAAAAAAGGATCTCAGAGAAAACTCATATGCTATAACAGTAAATATGATATATAAAGATTTTATTTCTATTATAATATAATTCTTAAAATTTAAAAGAGGGGAAACATATATTTTAGTTTCCTCAATGTAAAATAGAGTTAAACTTCTTAGAATGTAAAAAATATGATAATTCTAATATAGATTGATTTCGACAGAAGTGTATCAATAAGATTAGTAAAAATATTCTGATCAAAACTAGAACAAAGGGTAGAAATATAAAACACACACACACACACACACACACACACACACACACACACACACACACACACACACACACACACACACACACACACACACACACACACACACACACACACACACACACACACTTGTTTGGTTTTACTAAACAATTAAAAGAGAAACACCTTTTTGGAGGGCCTCCCAAAACTAAGTGAAGAGAAGAAAAAGCTCATTTGAAGCAACTTGCAACAACCAGTTACATAAAATAAATACTTCAAGCAAAAAAAGAAGAGGGAAATGAATTTGAATGGAGATCAAGGGTGGAGCCTTTGCAAACAAAATCTAAAATATCTCCCAAAAAAACTACACAATTTCAAGAAAAATGTCAATAATATGAACTTAGATCTAATACCATGAAGGGATTATCCCAACATTTATCAATGATAAATAAAGTTGCAGAAATAAAGAAATCAAGGAACAATATTACCTCTTCAAGGTACAAATCAAAAATAAGACGAATTTTAAAGTGAGAAACTGAACATATTGAATTAAAACCCATGCAATCTTATAAGAAAGTTTATCATTAAAATATCTACAATTACAATTTAGAAGCAAGAGTAAATTGAGAAGAAGAGATAGAGCTACAAGTTTCTAGTGAGGAAATGAGGAGAGGAAGACTATTTTATAGAGCTATAGGAAAAGAATGAGAGTTAAAAGGAATACCATAATTACCTTACAAGTCTTCTTTGTGTGTGCCACTTGTGGCCTAGTCCCTTGAAGAGTCAAGGGAGATGTGTGATAATTAGATAAAGGGGTTACTTATGCAAGAAACTCCAATGTCTTAAAGGAGAACAAAGAGGTGAGTGACATCTTAGGGAATCTGAATTTATAATTCACATAAATAAAAATTTCACACATGTAAAGGGAATTTAGGATAAAATTAATTATCCTAAATAAAGTGTAATCCCAACATAAAAGGACTTGAATTGGCTCCAATTTATTCTATGATTGAGGCAATTGACTATATGTTTAATTATGTGATGTAATTAGGGTTGATCGATGCCCAAATCACATCTTATATAATTTAAATTAGGTTCATATGGTTTAATTATCCCCAAATCATATCCTATAGTTGTGGTTAGGTTTAGGGGGTTCATAGTGACCCTAATTACTTGCATGATTGCATTTATGATAAAATCAGGATTGACTAATCCATAAATTCCGTCTTATATAATTGATTGGGCCATAAATTAAGTTCACATGGCTCAATTGCCCAAATCAAAACTAGATTCACATAGCCAATAGGATTTTTCATCATCATAATAGCCATAAAATATAATTAGTATACTCTTACTCTCCATATCCTTATTGTATTTTTATCAAGAACAAATGCCTATGCAACACACCTGAATACATGAAAATCAGATACATTAGGCTTGATCCTATACCAATCTTCTTTAGGGTTTTTTCTCTACACTTCATTTTATGGAATGAGGTTCTAGATATAATTATCATAATTTATGGATTCTACCCAATATTGAGTTGACATTTATCTTTAGTGAATCATAAAGTTTGTAATCTTTTTCAAAGTGTGATTCTACCATTGTGAAACACCATTTTATTGAGGGGTGTAGTGCACTATGAATTTATTTAATATTCCATGTACTATAAAAACATCCCAAAATGCATTATAGACATAATCTCCCCATTATATATGCATAGTTGTTTGAGTGGAAGAGACGATTAATTATCTACAAAAGTATTAAAGATCTTGAAAATTTCAATCAATTTAGTTTTGTAATTAAGAAAAGACACCCAAGTTTGTATAGAATACTCATCAATGAAGGTGAGTACATATTTTTCTCTAAATAAAAAAACATGTGTTCAATATAGTGAGTTCACTGTGCACTAGCTCAAGAGGGATTTATATCTTGATATGCCTTACCCTTTGAAAAAGGGTCATGGCATTTCTTGCCAAGCATACAACCAAGGCAAACTCCATTAGGGTAGGATACATTGGGAAGGCCAATCACCTAATTTTGTGTACTCATATATTACAGGGATTTGTAATTAAAATTCCCAAAATGTTCATGCAATAAATTACATAGTGGATTAACATGAAAAATTAAATAAGATCCCATATAAGGTTAAAATATATTAAAGGTATATAAACATAAACTATGATCTAAGTCACTTGTATAAACTACATCCCGTGGATCTAAAAATTATTAGATTACAACATGTCATGAAGTGAACTCCTCTATCTTTCCAGCGTTTGATTTAAAAATTTGACACATAGACAAAACATTTGTATAATATTTGGGAACACACAAAACATTATTGATACAACCATTGTACATATGAATAGTATCATAGCCCAA
The DNA here is from genome assembly GCA_037957365.1 of Torreya grandis. NCBI lineage: Eukaryota > Viridiplantae > Streptophyta > Pinopsida > Cupressales > Taxaceae > Torreya > Torreya grandis. Next base: position 6,272,151 of record JARHVA010000135.1, read on the forward strand.
AACATCAAATCTATAAGAGTTTCCCACTCTAATTTTAGAAGTGATACAATCTAAGAAAGAAAATCCCATGAATGTGTAAGGGGATGAGAAGTGCAATAATCAATGATTCAACCATCTCATGATGTAGTGAATTCCCCAAAAGTGAGTGTTTTCCATTTTTCATTTGAAGGTGCTTAAGAAAGAGGAGAAAGACTAAAAATATTATATTGTGAAAATAACTTTCAATGCTCATGAACATATCTGGTGCATTTATGATACCAAATGGCACCAATACAAACTCATAGTGACCATATCATGTGCAAATTTTTTCCTTTGATATGTACGCTTTCTTTATTATAAGTTGATTTGAACATGCTCAAATATATATCTTAGAGAAGATTTGAGCTCATCTCATTTGATCAAACAAATCATCAATCCTTGACAACTGTTATCATTTTTTAGTGGCTATTTTTTTAATTTACTATAATCAATGCATAATCTTAGTGATCTAGCCTTCTTATTTATAAATATGATTGGTTCTCCCCATGGAGACACATTGGGTCTCCGTAATCCATTGTCAATAAAATCTTGTAGTTACATTGTTAATTAAAATAATTCAAGGGTTTTCATCATGTATGGATCCTTTGAAAAAGGCTCAATTCTAGGCAGTAATTCTTTGGAAAAACAAATTTCTCACTTTAGTGGTAGTCCTAGTAACTCTTCAAGGAACACATCAAAAAATGCTTGTAAAGTTGGGAAATCCCTCAAATATGGCCCATCACCATCCTCTAAGATGTTAACAACATACAATTGACAAACATTTTTCATTAATCATTTGAGCTACACAAAGGTGATAAACTTATGGAAATGGGTCTTCTAATCAATTTAATTTCTTTAGTCTGGGCATCATCATCTAATAACTTCACATTCTTTTCAAAACAATTCATCACTACCTTATGAGTCTCTAACCAGTCTATTCTAAACACTATATCAGAGGACACTAAGTTAATGTAATAAAGTTCCACTTGGGTGATGAAAATACCCAAATTTAAATGAAAATTCCTTACCACAAAAGTAATGGGGTTCTTTACACCTAAGGCCATCTGAACATTGCCTAAACTCTCTAGTTGCATGATTTCCAAAATAAACCTTCTAATAATTACTGGCGAAATAAATGAATTAGTGGAACCTAGATCTATTAAAATAGCCATGATAGTAAAACCAATCTTACTTGTAGTTTCTACCTTAGTGTCTTGGTGCTTAGCTTGGTGTCTATTAGCAAATGCATGATTTTAGTAGTTATGATTATCATTATTAGCATTTCTATACTGGTCATGAAAGGGAAAGACATATGAATTTACATTCATAATGTGGCCTTCCACAAATAAAATACTCGACAATGATGGGATTGTATTTCAATTTTGTGATCACATCCTTTTTTCACACCTTGTTTCTTTTATTCTATAGGTTGTTGATTTGCATTGGTTTTCCACTTATAGACTTATAGGTTCAAGTCTTAGATTGTCCTCGTCAACATCCATCTTTTGTTAGATTCCATTTTCCATGTACTATTATTGCTACATTTTGTGGCATTGGCATACACTACATGGATAGGGAGAAAATTCCTTATGGATTTATTTTTTGTCCTTATATTACTCCTGGATCTTATACTTTGTGATGTCTTACTCTACTAATCATGCTTTTCTCACAACTTCTACTAATGTAGTGGACTCAAAATTTAAAAATCTATTCCCAATATTAATTGAAATTACACTAATATATCAACTCAAAATTTAAAAATCTATTCCCAATATCAATTGAAATTACACTAATATATCAACTATTTTTTTTGGCTCATCCTTAATTTATCTTACATTCTTAATCAAGATTAATAGATGTGCATCATATTCCTCTATAGTCTTCTCATCTTACCTGAGGTTATGGAACTCATTGATTCTGTCATTGAAATTAGTATATGATGGATAATGAAATTATAACAGTTCCTCAGACTTCTACCAAGTGACTATGGACATGTCAAGGTTATACATTCTCTCTTGATAGTCCTATCATAGGGTTGATTCATCAATAAATTGGAAAATATCCAACCTAGCCTTACTACTTATATAAAATCTCTCAATCAAAAAAATATATTTCATGCCAACTAACCAAACTTTAGCGTCACTACCAAAGCTTTTTCCATTGAACTTTCGAGGACTTACTTTATTCAACTCATAGTTAATGTTGTCCAATATCAAATGCATGTCACTGCTATCATGAGCTCCCCTAAAGGGCATTCTCCTATGAACTAGGTTGGGATCTCTCTCTTGATGAACACTATGTTCACACTCCCATTCATGGAATGGTTTGAGATTCTCTTCCATTCCTCAATTATGTTATAGAGGCATCATATCACTAAGGTATCTTAGTAAATCAAATATTTCTAAGTTAATGGATCCTACATATATGACGTCTTCTCCACCTCTATAATATTCCTTAGGTAGCATGACTTCAATCAAGTACTCAAGATATTATCTGTGTAATGTTTTCACAATTTTGTATACCTACAATACAAGATAAAAGAGAATCAATTTTGATTATGTAATGGAAATCCTTCATAGAAATTCCAAAATTAATTATTAACACAACTTAATAAATGCATAATCAATCCAAAAGGCCAAAGGATGGGAACCATGCTCTGATACCAATATGTAATTCTTTCATAGGCTACTCAAAAATTAAATACAATTTTTTTATCGAGAGAATAAAATAAAATGAAAAAAGTGTTATAAAATTATGCATATATATATGCACACATACAAACACATAAATATTATTGTACAAAACTATCCCACACTTAAATATCTATAATTAATCCTATCATATTAATATGGATAAATAGACAAGATACAATAACACTTTCACTTGCCATCAAAATAACAATACATCAAAATTATTTCAAACCCTGAATGAAGCTCAATTTTAGATTTAGATCACCTAAAAACCTATAAAACACTTATAAACTTGTCCATGCAAAGTGTTGGATAACATCCTTATTTAAGCCTAGTTATTAATTTATTATAATAAAATGGCATTTACATTTACTTAATTTATAGTTTACTTTAAGCTTTTAATAATTACTTAATTTTTGATATCATGGCTTGGGATATTCTAATTAATTCCATAATGGACACACCTCCACATGTAATTTCACATAAGGTGTCAAGGGATTTAGTTTAAATGGGTTTCACCATGACTAAATTTTACCAATAAGGCATCCAGTCTGGCATCCTCACAAACCTTTAAACTTAGATGAATTATACCCACTTATATGATAGTCTACTCACCATTTGCATTCCAATTTGCAGTTTAGAGTCAAATCGTCATTTTATTATGCCTTCGAAGTCCTACTATTGGTTTTGGTAATATATATTGGTTTCAATGAGAATCCCACATGGTGGTTAAAGTATACACGAGCAGTCTTCATAGATCAAATAAGGACTTGAGACTAAAGTACATATTTGTAAGTCAAGATGAACATTATTATAGTAGATCAAGCCAAGAAATATATATTATACAATATAAATTTCCTATTAAATAGATTGTTCATGATTTCTTAATAGACATGTTGGGCCAAGACTGTTCAACATAGTCTATTTAAACTTTTCATTAATTAGCCCTTTGGACGGGCAAATCCTTTAATGGTAAACAAGAGATATTAGGAAAAAACAAATAGTTTTCAGATATTTATTTTTTTTCTGAATTTTAAGATAGGTGATTTATTCTCATGCAGAGTTTAATTCTGAATATAGTTTATTAAATCATTTAAATGAGTAAGTTATTTAATTATAATATAAATCTATCAAGATTCACACTAAAATATCTAATATCTTTTGAATTATTTATCATTTTTATCCCAATAATAATTTAAGCTCATTTTTCTATCTTCATTCAAATAATATTATGTTTGAGTTATGTTATAATGGGAATTTAAAAATATTCATACATTTCAATAATGTGATTACAATGTCCTAACTTATGCCTCTACATAACATTATAACTTTCAATTTATGATTCTTGTCTCTACTAACATATAAATCATATATAACACATTTTTCATTTATTAATGTTTTAAATCAAAAATGCAAGTAAGAAGTGCATATCATAATATTGAAGATGTTTTATCAATAATTATTTTTCCATTGCTCAAATGAATAGATATGAAATGAGGAGATGATTTGGTGCAATGTTCCACTTAACCACCCTCAAAATGAGTGCAAATTATCCATAAAGGGGTCACTGAGGAATCCTTTAACTGCTATATCTATTATCCACTGAATAAACCAACTATTTTCTGACCCATTATTCAATACGTAGCTAATACTAAAGAAACAATCTTAAATAGGTCAATAGTTAACAACAATGACTCAAGACTGGTATACATAGAAGGAATCATAATCCATGTAATCAAACATAACCAAGTCAACAAAGGTTAATAGAAATAACAAGAAATCAAATAAAAATTTAATACTGGAAATTATCATAATGAACATAAGATCTTTAATCCCACAGTATATCAAGATGCATTGTCAAAGTATGTAGCACATGTAAAATAAGAATTCAATGACATGTGAAGATATCTCACCCAACGAAAGACATTGTCCCCCAAAATATACCAATAAAGAACTTTATCACCTCTCCCATACCCTGATAGATGCCTTTATTTTATACAACAAATAATATTGTTAAGGTCAATGACACTACCATATACACACATTGTTGTTCTTCTTCCTCAACTTACCCAAATAAAATACAAAATAAGAAAATAAAATTAAAATAAGAAGAAAAAAATCTTATTAAAATAGCATAGTCACTATTTCACAAATAACACAAGTCCACAAAATAGATTGACAAAATAATACGATCATATCAAATATCCGAAACAATATATCATCCTTTAAGAAGGGAAATAAATATAAACATAGTCATCAAGCTCATAACAATAAAATTTAGGTTTTTTAAGTAGCTAAAGGATTAGTATGATGAAATCAAATCAGAACACTTTTGTTGCTATCATTTTCCTGCCAATAATTGATCTTCTCTTTTCTAATATCCTAATTACTCTCTGCCCCCTCCCCTTTGAAAGGCTGTGTTTTATAGTATATTATTCCTAACTCTTCTCACTGAAGTTCTACCTTGCATTTCAAAATACGTGTCAATCATACTTTTTTTATTATTCTATTTATGTTTGTGGCATTAAAGCTCTTAGTCTACTTACATTGTTATGAGGAAAAGATTACGAATGGACATCCTTTATGTCTTTACCCACTTGTGGATTATAATTTCACTCTTTATAAATTCAGCTCTTCCATTTATTCTTGCGATCATTGGCTAGATTTCTGCCTACTTATTGTCAGTTCATGTCTTATTTGGATTGAAGTCCTTTCTATTTAATTTGGAATAACCAACTTCCTAAAATATCAATTTGTTTTTATCTCATTGTACATAAGGTGGATGTCATTGTTGGAGTCTCCCTGTCCCACATTGACTCAAATACCCCTTGATGGATTGAATCCAAACTTTTAGCAACTCATCTTAACACGTTATTAATGTATGTTTATTTTTCCGTCATCTACACATAAAATAAGATTAATAATTGTATCTCTATGTTTTAGCTAAGTGAATTCATAATCCCAATACTTAATAGCATTGATAATTAAATCTATATTCCATCATGATATAACCATTTTAATCAATTAATTTAAATCCACTATCATCATGTTGATGGTAAATATAAGATATCATAAATTAGTAAAGTGCTCATACACAATCCAATCCCATAATTACATAAAATCTATATGTATCCACACAAATGTCTCATCATATAATAATCCATGGTACAATCTTTTAGAGTTTCGTTAACCAAAGATAAAAGAAATCATATATCCATAACATAATAATAGTTATTAGGGTGACTTTAGAGATCATAAAATAGGTGTCTTAGGGTAGGGAATTACACTATCTAAAACATGCTTGTAATAAGCATTATCACTTAGAACATTCTAAGTTTGGCTTGTGACAAGTGTCACAATAGTAATTAACACACTTATTTATTTTATGCACAATATTAATTATTAATTAATAAATACTTCCTAGGTGATTATAGCTTAGAACTATTAAATTTTAGTACTCTAATACCCTCATGTAAGAGAATAATTAGGGAGGAACAAAAGACAGATCCCATCTACTATGACATGTTAGGTACCCATGTATAATCAAAATAAATATGAGAGAGAATAAGGAAGGAATGAATTCACCCTAAGTCCCCCCTCACCCCCATCCATGGACAACTTCCTTCACCCCAAGCGGTGCTTACAATAGAATATAACAAGGTATATCTAATGGTTTGATGAAGATGTTAGAAACATGTTCAATTGTAGGAATGAACTCTAGATAAATAATTCCACCCTGAATAAGATGTTGAATGAAGTGAATATGTATCTCAATGTGTTTTGTGCACTAGCACTCACAAGCATTATGAGAAATAGCCATATCACTTTGGTTGTCATACCAAAGAGTAATATGGTTGTGATATGGAAAACCAAACTCATCTAAAAACTATTAAATCCATAGGGCTTCATGACTATTTTTAACAGACCCTTGGTATTTAGCCTAAGTAGATTATAAGGAAATAACTATCTACTTCTTTCATTCCCATGCAACTAGACATGAACTAAGAGTGTATACAAAACTAGATAAATATTTTGGGTACCAACATATCTTGCTCAGTCTGAATCAGTGTAGCTCAAAATATGTAGTGCCATGTGGTGTGTATTAAATCCCAAATTAATTAGTGCCTAAATTTAGTGTAAAATATGCTTATTTATTTTAAATTGACTCTCATGGGGTTATTGTGATAATAGATATACAAGGCTATCAACAAAGGTAACATCAGGGTGAGTGTGTGTCAGCTATAAAAGATTTCTACTAGTTTCACATACAAAGTGAGATCAACTAAAGGAGTCCTAAAATTAGTAGTTAATACAACACTTGACTTAAATGGAATAAGGTCTAACTTACATTCAATAATAGCGAACCGATGAATTAAATTTGTGGCATATTTCTATTGTCCAAGAGAAATCCCATTGGGTGAGTGATGAATTTAGAGTCCAAGGAAATAGTGTAGAAGTCCTAAGTATATCATATCAAATTGCCACATCAACTCAAGATTAATATCCTCAATTATATGGCTAGAGTTTAATATAATAATAATATCATATACATATATAAAAATTATTATAATGTGACCCCTATACTTTAGATATATACATTCAGGTCATAGTGATAACAACAAAAAATGATAAGTGAGAAGAAAAGAATTTATCTTCTCATACCAAGGATGCAGAGCTTGCTTGATTCCATAAAGAGAACACAAAAGTCTACATACTAATGAAGAATCTTAAACAAAACCTATAGGTTTATTCATGTATATATCATCACGTAGATCACAATAAAAGAGGGCACTCTTGGCATCCATTTATTAAACTAACCAATGATGTGTTGTAACAACGTGAGATTACAAGCCAAAATGAATCCATATTATCAATGGGAGAGAAGTTATTAAATCCGTCTACCCTTTTAAAATGTAATAATCCCTTTATGACTAGGTGTGAGTTGTATTTATTTATCAAATCATCTTCTACTTATTTGGTCTTGTAGATTGATTTACACTATACAAGATTCCTTCCTTTAAGAAGTGATAGTATATCCCAATCATGATTCTTAATGAGAGGAAAATACTCCTCATTCATAGAAACATCTCACTCTATTTTTATTTATTCTTAATAAAAAAATACTGGAACATTTAAGATGGCATAAATCAAGGAAATGTCAAATGTCTGTGATCAAGTACACCAAGGAACATAAGGATCAACCACTAAAGAACTAGTTGTATCAAGAATAGACATAGCTCATTTGGGATTAGGGTGAGAAGTAATTTGAGTATATGGTGGTGTATTATGATCACCATCACTATCCAAAATAAGTTCATATGAATTAAAAGGAATAGGAATGACAAAGGGAGTAGAAGGTGATGAGGGCTTCACTAGAACAATACTATCGTAAAATTTGACATCTCATTTGGAAAAAAACATCATGAATGATGGGGTAAAGTAGACAATAGGATATAATTTTATAGAGTGGGCCACACTTGAGGATTTATAACTAGATATGATCAAAATCACAAAGGTGAAGTTGTATGGAGTAGTGAAATCATGAACACATGAGAGGAAGAAACTTCATAATGTGAAAAAGCATTCAATGCAATAACATTATATGTTAATTAAATAAATAGATTTAGAAAAGGTATATATAGGTGGAAGATAGAAAATCACACATCTTCATGAATCTTGAATTATCTTCCCCAATTACCTTTTCTAAACACTTAAGTGACACCTAATCAAGCTAACTAGACCATGTAGGTAAAACCACATAGTGGGAAAAATATTACACCAAAACCCCCCTTAAGCATAGCTTAGGTGGGTAGAAGATTTGGGTCCAAAAAAAAAGTTCTAATGATGTACCCAAGTACATATAAAATATATAAGACTAGAAGCCCCACCCCCTCAGATGATGCTGAAACTACCTACAATAGAGAATGGTAGGAATAAATTATAAATTGATGTGAAATAATTTCATAGAATTACAATAATAATAGATATGAACAAAGATGCATAAAGAATAAAAATAAACATGCACAACAAGAATTCTATATTTAATGTGGTTCACCCAATGTGGGATACATCCACCAAGAAACACTTACTCATATTTTATTACAAGCCGCACGAGTACAATCCACTTTCATATCTATCTTTTCACAATTATAATACAAAAATATTATTTGGAGCTATGCTCAACAAACCCTCCTAAATTTGAACTTGAATTCCCACTCTCTATTATTCCTTCCTAAACCCTTGTTCTCATAATGTATTACCTATTGAATATCCATCAATACATAATACATCAACATAGCAGTTTTAAAAAATAATGGGCACCAAAACCATGGGCCAAGTCAACCCAAAACAATTCTCCATTAAGCAAGTCCAAATTTTTTTAAATAGTGTATAGTATATTTTAAATGTATAGTATTTGAAATACATTGTAATTTAGAAATAGACTCCACAAAACAAAAATATCCCACTTAGAGACTAATTTCCTTTGAGTAGGCTTCTTAACCCTTCACTATCAATTGTGAAAGCCAATTAAAACTGAGCATAGCTTTACTTTCTCCCTTGTAACCACATTGGTCATCATGTCTATGGGATTATAAATGGTATGAATCTTCTCCAGCTTCAACTTCTCTTTATCCAAATCTCTCCTAATGAAATGTTACCTCAACTATATATGCTTCATCCTAGAGTGGAAAGCAGAGTAGTTTGCTAGATGTATAACACTTTGACTATCACTATATAGCTTCCATTCCCCCTGATTATGAGCCAAATCTTCAATAAACTACTATATCCAAATAATTTCTTTGCTTGCCTTTTTGGAAACAATAGACTTAGCCTCTATGGTTGATAATGCCACAAGTTTATGTAGTCATAATATCTAGCTCAACACTATGTCATCTATAGTAAATACATATATTGTTATACTCTTCCTAATGTCTAAATCTCTATCCATGTCCAAATATACATAACCATGCAAAGTGGTGTTCAGTCCACCATAGTTTAAAACTATCCCCATGGTCCCTCTTAAATACTGAAGGATACACTTCACTACCTTCCAGTGTTCTCTACCTAGATCACTCATGTACCTACTTACTTCTCCTACTGAATATACAATATTTGGCCTAGTGCACACCATGGCATACATCAAGATGCCAACTAATGATGACTAAGGTACATATGACATATGGATTCTCTCCTCTATCTTGGGACACTTCTCCTTTGATAACTAGAAATGTCCTACCAAAGGAGTCATGACTAGTTTAACATCTTGCATACTAAACCTTTCCAAGACCTCTTTAATGTACTCTTCCTGGGATAAATTCATATTTTGTTTCTTCCTATCCTAAGTTGTTCTCATACCATGGATTTATTTTATTTCTCCCAAATCCTTCATAGCAAATGAATTACTAAGCTATTCATTTAGTAACTTTATTTACTGCATGTTCTTACCTACAATCAACATGTCATCTACATATAGACATAAGATAATGTAATCACCATCATCAAAATTTTTGATATATATGCAATATTATAAATGACACCTAGAGTATCCCTGCTCCATCATAAAACTATCAAGTTTCTTGTACCACTGTCATGGAGCTTATTTCAGACCATACAAGCTCTTCTTTAGTTTTCACACCATGTTCTTCTTCCTGTGACCTCATATCCCTATGGATACTTCACATATAAGTCCTCATCCAAATCACCATTAAGGAACATAGTTTCACATCCAGCTATTCTAAGTGAAAGTCTTCTACTACCACTATCCCAATAGTAGTCCTAATAGAAGTCATCTTTACCATTGGGGAAAAAATCTCATCGAAGTCAATTCTTTTATTATGTATAAAACCCTTTACCACCAACTAGGTCTTGTAGCTTTTCTTTCCTCTCTCATACTCTTTAATTCTATACACCCACTTATTCTACAATGCTCTTTTACCTTAAGGTGGGTTTACCAAATCCCAAGTGTGAATTTTAATGAAAGATTGATGTTTCTCATCCATTGCTTTCTCCCATGTCTTCCTAACATTTATTTGCATTACTTCTTAAAATCACTCTGGCTCTCCTTTTCCAGTGAGTAATAAATAATTAAGATATGGAGAAAAGCATTCAGGTTTCCTTCTTACCCTAGAAGACCTTCTCACCATAGGAGTTTAGGGTTCTTGTGGAGTAGAAGCCTGAACTGGTTGCTTGGATAATTTATCATCTACAATGTCCTCTAATATTGTGTAATCCTTTCTGGAATCCTTTTTTTGATCCTACAACTACTGTTTATACATGAATTTTTCATTAAAAACAACATCCTTAGACCAAAATATTTTCTTGTCCTTAAGACTCTAAATCCAAAAACCAAAGTCATCCTCACCATAAACAATAAAGGTGCATTTTCAGACTTAGCCTCTAACTTGGTCCTATCATATTTATCAATATGAATAAAGGATTCATATCCAAATATTATAATAAATGAATAATCAACCTTCTTACTATACCAAGCTTCTATAGGTATGCCTCCATCCAAAGAAGATGAAGGTCATCTATTTATTATATATACAACCATGTTTACTACTTCTACCCAAAACTAAAGAGGCAGTCTTGTATGCATATTCATGTTCCTAACACACTCCATGATAATCCTTTTCATTCTTTATGAAACTCTATTTTGTTGTGGAGTTCTTAGAACTATACTCTATCTGCAAATTCTATTCCTTGAATAATAATCAAAAAATTCATTGTTGTAATATTCCCCACTATTATTTGATCTGAGAAATTTTAACTTGAGACTTTTTTCATTCTCAACCAAGGCTTTCCATATTTTAAATGTATCAAACACATCAAATTTTATCTTAATACCATACACCTAAACTTTCCTAAATGCATCATCAATAAAAGTGATAATAAGATGACCTACCAATAGAAGATACTTGAGCCAACCCCCATACATTTGAATGAACCAACTCCAACTTATTCTCCTTCCTCGTAGGTCCAACCTTGAGAAACTTTACCTTTTTTAATTTTTTGAACACATAATATTCACAAAAATCTAAATCAAATGCTATAAATTCGGGCAATCGATCGTACAAAATTTGCATGCCCTTTTGGTTCATGTGATCAAGCCTATTGTCCCATAAAGTTGCATTTACATCTACAACAAATAAATTATAATAGTCAGCACTACTTGATAAATATAAGGTACCAACCTTCTTACCTCTTTCTACCATAAGAGCACCCTTAGTCACCTTCCAAGAATCTATTATAAATGTCACCATAAAACCTTCACTACCTAGCTATCTTGTGGATACCAAATTGCATCTTAACTTAGGCACTTGCTTGAAATCCTTTAGTAGCCAAGTATTCCCATTATAAATCTTGATCTGAACTCTTCCTTTTCCTATTATGTTGCAAGGTTCATCATCACCGAGATAAACATGTCAATAATTCCTTTGAATATAATCAATAAAATAATGCCTATATGGTGTAACATGAAAAGAATCCCCTGAGTCTAAAACCTAAGACTCATCAATATTGTCAATGGAGAGAATTAATGTATCCTGAAAAACATTTCCTATTGCCACATTCACCTCCTTGCTATCTTCCTAAATTTTCTTCTTGTTCTAAAGATACCAACAATCCTTCTTCGCATGCCCAGTCTTTCCACAATACCAACATACCTCATGCTTCTTGATTTTGACCTTCCAGGACCATTTGAATTTTCACACTTTCATTTTCCTCTAAAATTTTGTCTTCCTATACTCTCCACCACCAAAGCATCATCTAAATTAAAAGTCTCCCTAGAGCTTTTTCATCGCATTTCCTCACTAAGTATTACTCCTATGACATCCTCAAACTTCAAATTGGCATTATTAGAGACCGAGTTACTCACAACCATTACCAAGCTATTCCAAGTCTCTAGTAAGGAAAAAAACTAAGTAAATCCCTAACTTCATCATCAAAATCAATTTTTATAGAGTTTAAAATACTCACAACCATATTAAATTCATTTAGATGATAAAAAATTGAACCATTTTCAATCATCTTCATGTTAAATAACTTTGTCATTCAAAATATTTTATTATAAGTAAAGGGTTTCTCATATAAATTCCCTAATGTATTCATGATACCTTCGTGGTCTTCTCCTATGATAGATTAAATGCAAATGAATATGTAAGGTATAACCTAATGGCCCCAAGTGCTTTACTATCAAGGAGCTCCCAAGCCTCATCTATCATACACAATGGTTTCTTTAATTTTCCTTCCAATCAAGTATGGAGGTCCTTATAATAGATGTAATCTTCCATCTACGTCTTCCATAGACCAAAGTTCTATCCATTGAAATTTTCAACCTTTGATCTATGATCATCATCCATAGCTCCCACTTGAACTAATAACCCTTCTTGTAATTCAACATTTCAACAAATACAACCTGAAGCTCTAATACCAATTGTTAGGAATAAATCAGAAATTAATGTGGAACAATTTCATAGCATCACAATAATAATAGATATAAATAGAGATGCATAAATAATAGAACTATAAATGCACAAAAAGAAGACCAAATTTGATGTGGTTCACCCAATGTGGGCTAAATCCACCAAGAAATACTTGCTCATATTTTATTATAAGCCACAAGAGTATAATCCACTTTCAAATTTGCTTCTCACAATTATAATGCACAAATATTGTTTGGAGATATGATCAACAAACCTTCTTGATTCATACCTAAATTCTAACACTCTATTTTTCCTTCTCAAACCCTTGTTTTCATAATGTATTACCTAATGAATATCCATCTATACATAATACATCAATATAGTAGTTTTAAAAAATAATGGGTACCAAAACCATGGGCCAAGTTAACCCCGATGAGAATACATAAATAGTGTACAATACATTTTAAATATATAATATTTGAAATATACTTTAATTTATAAATAGTCTCCAAAACACAATAAATATCACAAAATGACTAAGTTCGATGATGAGATCCTCTACCTAAAGACTGAAGAATCTCCATCCACTTAAAACAATGTTTTATCCATTTACCAGAGGAAGAACACAATGTGTGTACTAAAATTCTATCAATTTCATAATGAAATATGAAGACAATAGTACGAAGATATTTGAATGTGATCTAAAACTAATGTATGGCATAGGTATGGTAAGATAATGCACTATAATTGAAGGTAATGCCATTAAAGTGAACCTATCAGAATAAAGACATGGAACATTCACTAAATTAATGTCCATGCGAAGTCTAGATCATGGCTCAACAACTCTTAAAACAAAATAAGAAACTATAGATGCAGCATGGAAATCTATAGAATGAGTATCCACAAGACGAGATGAGTCATTGATGCTATCAATAAGTGCAATACCACTATCCATGAAGATGATATGATCATTTGAAGAATAAATTTGTGATATATGAAACCCCCCCCCAAAAAAAAATAAAAAATAAAAAATTGGAATCATATATAAGAGTATGCTTTGGTCATGTGTTAGGCCCTCTTACAAGTCTTACAATGAAAACATTCAACACACTACACACGTATGCAAATGGAATCGAAAGAGGGGAACTAAGGCCATTCAATATAGGTAAACACATATAAAAGGTGCTATGAGGAAGGTGGTTGTTGTTTTAGAAGGATTATGCAATTTGAGGCATATTAGTGTTTACATACATTGGTAAGTCCTAAGTGCCATAAATGACACTTGTACTTCTTTATAAGACCATTTTTAGGTCCTTAATCCTAGGGAAATACATCACTTTCCTCTATAGGTTTCAATCCCATTTGAGGATGGTTAAGTTAAAGGATTGGTTTAATCGAGAAGGCTAGCCATGTTGTTCCTAAGTTATTATTGAAATTAATCATGAGTTTAGATCAAGAAACATGCTATGTAAATTAAACAAGCACTTAAAATTAGAAAACAAAATCAATTCAACACTTTCATATTTTGATGTATTCATGTGGCTAATTATGTTAAAGCATAAGAGAAAACATATTAAATACGAGATCCTTAGTGGTACCAGCCAGTTTATAACACCATTCAACCTTTAAGATCATTGCACTATTTGTACACCATTTATATCAAACATAGATAGTTGTAATAGTTCATTACATAGTTATTACTCAACATTGCCATTCTATAATCTATTCAACTATTTAGATTAGCATAATCAATTCTATAATAAAAGAGTTAAAGGCATTCAAGAAAATAAATTTGAGATTTATATATAAACTAAATAACTTATACAACCAATAATAGTGAGTTTAAATCAAGTATCCACTCAGGAAAGAACTCATTTTATTTCATACAACATTCTATAAATGAATACTTTAAAGTCATTATTGTGTTAATAATTCATTTGCAATTCAACTAGATAACCAAAAAATAACAAGCATACAACATCAAAATTCAAGCATGGAGTTCAACATTATTAGGAAACGAAGTTCATCTGAGTTTTAAGATGAGTGGAACCCAAATAAAAGGTTCCACTTGAGGAACACTTACAAATTTCTTTGTTTGGATAGCCAAAACAACAAAATAAGCTAGTTCATCCATCATGAAGGGTGGAAAACATATAGCTAGATAAGAAGGAAAACAACGATCCTTAAGTCTTATTGAATGGATTGAGTGCTATAATAACTTATTAATCATTCATGATTTCCATATTTATTTATCTAGACAAGATAATAATCTAAGACATTATACTTGATCATTTTTGACTCATAAGACTTAAATATTGATTCTTCTTTTTTCCCAAATAGTTTAAGCATTTACATACTAATCTTATATTTCATAATTCATCATACATAACTTAATAAGTAATATATATATATAAATGGAATACATACTTTGCATACATCCAAATATGTCTAAAGTGCATGATACAAGGGAGAATTTATTTTATTTTTCTCATGGTCCAGCTATCAAGTTTATGCATTGCTAAAAGGATTAAGTGTCTAGATGAAACTATGTACTTATGAACAAGAGTAACAAGCTGAACAACACTGATTTAGCTAATGCAAGTTATTATGTAACTTCTATCTAAATTCCCATATAAATTATTCATTCTAAATTAAACAAACTGCAAGATTTAAGGAACCAAGGTAAAGTATCCACACACACACACACACACACACACACACACACACATCCTTAAAGTGGCAAGCTAGAACAAATATTAACATAATTCATATTTGATTTATTTATTCTATTTAAAACAACTTTTTAGAATGAATATAATGTAGAAACATCTAAGTAAAGAACAAGTGAATATTCAATTAACATTAAGAATTATTATGCCAATGAGTATTCTTCAAAATGTACATTTCTATCAACTAATAAAACTAGTATGAAATCAATCTCATAATAGAACATTAGATCACTGTAGGATTGGCATAACAATGAATAAGCATATAGGAATTACATAGTTAATTCTAACTTATAAATTTTTAAATCAATGTTAGGATTATTATATATAAATTATTGGTATGCCCAATCAATTTCAACATATTAATGATCGTAAAGGATAAATTATTAGCTCAATAATTAATAATACAAGATATCTATGTAATAGCTTCATCCAATAATTAATTTACCTCTTCAATGTTCTATTTTTAATCTATTCATAACATCATATAGTAGCCAACACGATCACTATAACTATTAAATTACAACTATAATCAATACAATATATGCATGTCAATAATTTAATCAAATTAATAAATACATTTTTTATCATCTTCTATATGAAGTCATTGAAGTATGGACTTGAAGCTGATCAGGATGAACCCATCTAACCAACCATATGAGCCCACCATTAGTGGCCTTCACCACCCCAACCATTAGTAGGATGGTGGTTGTGGTAACCAAGAACATAAAATGAATTCTAGGTACATTGATCTCCAAACAAAATACATAACAGACAAAAATACACACGCAAAATAATCTATTCATTCCAAGGCAAGATGATAATAATTAAACCATCTAAGTATATATTAAGAGTAGGGATGGTTAACTTAGGACATCAAATGATATAGAATGGATTAATTCTAATCCAATATATGTATATGTATATGTGTATATATATATATATATATATAAAATCCTACTTGGAATCCCACCCACTATCATGACCATCCTTAACCATCCAAACTCACAATATATATTTGTAAATATTTAGGTCTAGTTTAGGAATGAAAATACACACATTCCAACAAGTAATGAAATCAATTTAAATAATGACACAGTCAAAATACAACTCAATTAATCATTATTAATACAACACAATAGAAAGTAAATAGTCATGCCTTCATATATCATAGGTCTAAACCTGACCCAAAATAATTTAGAATGACTGAGTCAAGCATCAATCAAAATACATTAATAATATAATCAATTATGACTCGTAGGCATCATCATACAACACATTAAAATCTTGAAACTTAAAGTTTACATAATCAATAAAATGATATGGGTATGATTATAAAACCAACACCATTAAACTAAGTTAATAATAACATAATAAAAAACCCATTAAAATTTAAGATCAGATAAACTAAGGTTGAGATGAAAGATTACAATGAACCTCATAAGGCCCAATTGAACAACCCAATCATAATAAGGAACACAGTCACATAAATCATACATACATACATACATGCATACATGCATACATACATGCATGCATGCATGCATGCATACATACATACATACATACATACATATATAATTACATACATACATACATATTAATAAAATTAAACCATAATAGTTAGATAAAGAAAACCCATGACACAGTCACTTATTAAAAGGAATTCCACCATCAAATCCAAATAATCTCTGATCATACAAAAGGAACAAGGCTTAAAAATATCAATAGTGACTAGTTCATAATGATATAACCCATAATACAATAAAAACAAAGTACAACTTACTACACAAATAATTGAAATATCAAAGCCTATTTCTAATAATAAAGTTTATGAACAATAGTGATCAACTTAAATGATACGTCGAGTTCAACATTTAAAAGGTTGATACACATAGAATATAATCCTAATGATCAAGATACCAATGCATCTATGTAAACACAACATGGGTTTGGAAAAAACACAACATAACAATAACCAAATAATAATATAATCAAAACCCAAGATAATAATGCCTAGAAATCCACATATTCATAAGTTCCAATTGAACAATGAGCAAGGTTACCAGAAAGTAAGATCCCTGAGAGACTTAACAACACAGTCCATAAAACATGTTTTTCATTTTAAGTCACAAAACACAATAATGGGTTCACTTAGATAGAAATATAAACCAATAAATTCAAACATGACCAACATCATTCTCAATAAAACATAGTCAACAATAATGTAAACATAATCAATTATTCAAATCAAACACAGTCACTTTTAATTGTGTTTTGACTTATCCATATGTGAATACCCTTAGTTCTTACACAACTCAAATACCCATGCATGTATATCCAAGAAACTACATAGAAATATCTTTATAAAACATAGTCATTAAAATGATCACACAGTCATTATATATAAACACAAAAAGCTTTCCAAGATTAATAACATTCAACTATTATAATAAAACATAGTCATCTTTTAAGATATGTAGATGACACACAAACATTTCAAACTTTCATACATGAAACATAGTCCATGACCCATATAAAAAAATAACAAAATAATTATATAAAGATAAGGATTCAAATTAGATGTTATATATCTATTATAGATACATTTATTACAAGTTTATATATAATTAATGTATCGATATATAGTCATAATGGGTCTATGTATGCACCTAAAAATCTAAAGACTTATGGATACATGCATAGCCTCTAAATCTTTATCATAATTTAATCACAATTGCAAAAATAAACCAGAAAACCCAAAAGACTTACTTGCAAAAATGCATAGGACTCTAGAAGTCCAGAAGGATGAAAAACTCTAAGACTTATTAAACATTATTGTGTAATTTCTAAATCACCAAGCTCTCCATTAAAAATAGTTGAGCTATTTTACTATTTACTCCCCAAAATTTACATCATCCTAACACTTCTGCCTACCGTCTATCTTCCACATTCTTTTCATCCATTCCCCCATACCCCCAATCACTTCACATTCAATTTTAGGAAGAGAGAGAAACAAATTTAGATCCCAATACAATCCCCACCAAGCTCACCATTAATGGTGAGTCTAGAAGGCTTAATGGCTAAACAACCTACCACCAATAGAAAAGAGCATTAGTGTTAATCAAACATGATTAAACATAAATTTAATGGTTTAATAATAAAACCTTCACCATAATGCCACCTACCTCATTAAATGAGGTTAACCTATTTTCATTGCAAACTATCAACCTATGTTGATATAGTATTAGAATAACATAATAAAATTAAACCAACCTTGGGTTAAACCATGACTATAATTAGTTGTTAAAACATTATGCCATCATCTTAGACACTAGTTCTAGGTCAAAGGGGGTTAGGGTAAGAATAAAAGGTGACAAGGGTTCCCAAGGGAGTGTTAGGTCTAGGTGGGTTTAGTTAGGTTTAAGTACATAATTGAATAGGTCATTAAGATTAATGAAGAATAAGATAAATTAGGATACCTAAAAAAATAAAAAATGGAGCAGTGCATACAAAAATATTGTTGCTGACAAACATTTAATGAAACATAGAAAACAATAAAAATAATTAATGACTCATAATGATATTGGAAAAATCCAATAGTATTCACCAACACAAGGACCACAACTGACAATTATGAAAACCAAATTAAAGTGCTCAAAAGACAATCAAATAACAAGTATACTTATTGAATGTTGTCGATGTGCTCAGAAATCATTAGTTTTGGGAGTATAGCCTCCATTACCTACCTAGTTCATAGACAAAACCTATAACCACCGAAAATAGCATAAATTATATTATGTCATAAATTGATAATCAATAGATATTAGTAAAATCATCATTGGTAGAAATAAGTCCATAAAAATAATTAATCATGTAATTATGTATGCAACTAATAATACTATAGTAAGTACGACAATAATCGAGTTAAACAATAACTAATAACTCGTCTAACAAACATAAAGTTAATGTTATGTTAGTAGAATATATAATAGAAATACGGGGTCATAACATCCTCTCCCTCTTGGAAGGCAATCATCCCAATAACTTAATAAAAAATCCATGCATATTGTTGTCTAAAAATATGATCATATTTCTAAGTAGAGCTTCTTTCATTGATAGGGTCCCATTACACCAAAACCTGTTGTATATCCCTATTACAAAGCTTAACATTGTGATGGTCCAAAATTTTCACTGGTTTCAACTAGATCTTTTCCTATTTTGTGACTTATAAATGAGTCCAATCCAAGACATGAGATGGATTAAGTATATATTTTATTAATAATGCAACATGAAAAACATCATGAGTCCTTGAAAGAGAAGGAGGAAGTGCCAAATGGTAAGCAACAAGGATAATCTTTTCCACTATCTTGAAAGGCTTGACAAAATGTGGTGCTAACTTGAAAGGCTTGCCAAATTTAATAAATATTTTTAGTGGTCTAATATGAAAAAAAAATTTGTCCCCCATTCTAAATTCTCACAAAGTTATCTTAAGATCTACATAGCTCTTTTGCCTGTCAAAAGCTATTTTTAAATTTTGACTTATTATTTCCATCTACCTATCATATTCCAGTAGTAAATCAGGTCTATTAATAGCCCTATTTTCTAAACTATCCCAACCAATAGGTATTATGAACTTACGTCCATATAAGGCTTCAAAAGGAGCCATCTTAATAGTTGAATGGTAGGAATTATTATGTGCAAACTCAACTAGATGAAGATAGTCTTCCTATTTTGTGTGTTGATCCATTAATTACATATGCAACATATCTTTAACCACTTGGTTGAGTCATTTTATTTTCCCATCCATTTTTAGATGATATGAAGAGTTAAATTTAGCTTCGTTCCAAGATTTTATCTTCTTGAGAGAATAAATACTCAAGACTTTGATGATTAGATTTTACTTGGATAGGTTTTCCCAGTAGGAAATGTTTCCATTGCTTGAGTGCATGAACAATGTTAGCAAACTCTATGTTATGCATAGGATAGTTATTTTTATGTTCTTTCAAATTTCATGACTCATAAGATATAACTTTACCATCTTGAGTCAAGATGCCTACATAGCCTTCTTTAGAAGCATCAACTTAAACTTCAAATTTACCATTTGGATCTGGTATGATCAAAATAGGAGCTATAATAAGCAACCCTTTTAAATTAACGAAAGCTTCTTTACACTAAGGAGTGCATACAAACTTATTTCCTTTACATTGTAAGGAAGTGATGGGATATACCACACTAGAAATACTTACAATAAAGCACCAGTAATAACTAACCAAAACCATGAAGCTTCACACTTCGTGTACATTGGAAAGAGTAGGCCAATCTTGGAGCTTTGATCTTGGCAAGGTCAATAAAATACCTTCTTTAAAAATAATATGTTCTAAATAATGAATTTTAGATTCATATAATGCACATTTGGATAATTTTCCATAAAGATTATGTTGTCTTAGTCTTTGAAATACTAGACGGAGGTGTTGATCTTGTTTAGCCTCATCTTTGAAATAATTCAAAATATCATCAATAAAAACTAAGACAAACTGGTTCAGGTCTTGGTTCCCCCTAACGCAATTTATTTTGGATGTGGGGGTTCTATTCCTACCTCGCGTCTGACTTATGGATCTCCTGCTCCTGGTTCAAGTCTTGGTTTCAGGGGAAGGACTTTTGCTGATGTGGCTGCATTTGAAGCTGGATTACATAACGCTCTTCCTCACGCATCATCTGGGCCTTCTCATGTTTCGCTTGTAAGTACTTTAAAACCTATTAGGGTAACTCTAGATCTTGAATCAATTGAAGACATCTTCCATACGGTAGAAGAGCTTTAATCTCTTGCTGTTATTTTTTGCTTTCGTGGCTTTTGGCCCTCTCTTACAGATCTACATGGTTGGATCTCCAAGAATTGGATTCCACTTATTGAAAATAATGTCCAAATCTTCCTGTGTGCTAAAGGTTTTTTATAGCAAAGTTCCTCTGCTCCAATGACAGGAAGATTATTTTGTGCCACAATAATTTTTCTTGGTAGGGCAGATATCCACTTATGGCCAAACCATGGCATATGGATTTTGATCCTCTTTTTCGGAATCCTTTAATAAGTTCCCTATTTGGGTTCGGCTCCCTAATCTTCCAATACATCTTTGGCATGATTCAATTTTTGAAACTATTGGAAATGCTATTGGGGATTTCTTATTTGCGGATGCAGACATTTCGGATATTCTCCATTCGACCTATGCATGCTTTCTAGTAGATTTGGATGTTTCTAAGGGCCTTCCTGAGGTGATTTTCTTGGATTCACCAAGGGGTACTTGGACACAAATGTTGGATTTTGAGGGTATCCCTTTTCGTTGCAGGAAGTGCCACCTGACGGGTCATATTACTGCTCGTTGTGCTGCTGGGAAATCTAAATCTAGACGACCACCTTCTTGGTGGTTTGAGGCTTCCTCTGAGCATTACTTGGTTAAAAACCCTTGGAAGCTTCGGCTGTTCCTGAGACCGAGGATAGTGTTCACTCCGAGCCGATGGTTGCGGAGGATTCTTTGGTGAAACATTCCTTCGAAGCTCTTATGGAGGCTGGGGTTAGTGATATTTTTAAGCCAGTGGTTGAGGTGGCAGTGGTCTCTCCCCCTGTTTCAGAGGATCCTCCTAGGAGCCAGACTTTGTCTGATTCTCACAAGGAGTTTGTTAAGGCGTCTGTGTCCCCTGGGTTACATGGATCATTGTCTTCTAAGGCATGGGTTGTTGAGGCAGAAAAGTTAGAGGCTGGATGGACAGCAGTTAAGAGGAAGAAGTCTAAGCCTTTGGTCCCCCCTCTAGATAAGAATCTTCAGTCGTGTAAAAAAAAACCTCAATTCAAAAGGAAAATCTAATGTTCCCTTTTGCTGACTAGTTTTTTTGGGTTGGTAAACTGGTTGCTTCACTGGTTTGCTGGTTACTGGTTTCAGAGGTTTTTCAGGTTGCTAATCCAGTCTGTTAACTTTCCTTATAGTGTTTTGACGGTAGTTTAATCTGGTCACATCTGTTGGTAATAGGTCCCTGTAAAACCTGGTTTAGTTGTTTTACTGGTATCAGGTTCTTTTTAACCTGGTTGTGCTTAATGGTTTATCTTTCTTCTTGATGTAAAGGGTTTTGAGGCCCCTTCAAAACTTGCTTTTACCTTAATCTAAAACTAAGACAAACTTATCCAAGAAATATCTAAATATGTTGTTCATAAGGTTCATGAAGGCTACAGGGGCATTAGTTAAGTCAAAAGATAGAACCATAAACTCATAGTGTCTATATTAGGTTCTAAAGGTAGTTTTATGAATGCCCTCTTCCTTGATGCATATCAAATGGTAACTAGACCTCAAGTCAATCTTAGAAAACACTGTAGCAGCCTTCATTTGGTTAAATAAATAATCAATTATAGGTAAAAGATAGAGGTTTTGGATTATTACCTTATTCAACGCGTAGTAGTCAATGCAAAGCCTTAGAGTATCATCCTTCTTCTTTATAAAGACTATCAGAGCACCCCAATGAGACACACTTGGTTGTATGCTCCCATTATCTAAAAGTTCTTGTAGCTAAACTTTCAATTCTTATAGATCAACCACATTCATGTGATAAGGTGCATTCGATGTAGGGGTATATCTGGGTATGATGTCAATAGATAAGTTAAATTCTCACTTGGGTGGTAATCCAGGTTGTTTCTTAGGAAAAACATCCATAAAATCCCTTATAAATGGAAAATATGCATGATCTAGCTTTTTTTCATTGGATATTACCTATAGTTGGACTATATAGAGCTTGTAACCCTTCCTAACAACTCTTTTTAGCTGTAAATATGAAAGTGTTTTACATCTTACAAACTCTTGCATGCCTTACAATTCTATAATTTGACCAAGGTCATTGGTGCATCACACTCTTTTACCTACACAATCAAGTGTTAATTAATGTTCATGCAACCAATCCATCCCAAGAATAAGATCATAAGATCCTAAAGGTGTGAGAAAAGGATTCACTTTGGTCTTAAAAACACCAAGATCCAATTCTGCTTGTTTCAAGCACTCAAAAATACACACTTTCTTGTCGGTAACAAATTCAACTTCCCAACCTTCTCTTATCAATATAGGTTTATTATTACATTGTTTAGTAGTAAAATGAGAAATAAAACAATATGTTTAACCATAATCAATTAAGATAGTCAAATGAAAACCATTAATTATACTTTGGGTCTTAATTAGAGTGTCTTGTAAGTTATCATTGCAGTTATCAATAACAACATATACTCTATGGTTTGCTATTTGGCTTGATTTTAATTTAAGATAGTCTTTTTTAGAATGATTTTCACCACATTCCTAACACATAATTGGTCTAGAAGATGATACTAGAATAGTGTTAGCACCCATGGCAGGTCCACATGGGTTGTTTTGATGGTGTTTCTTCTTGTAAGAACCATATTTGAAAGATCCATGGAGCTTGAAATTCCTATTTTGATAGGAAAACTTGCTGAAATTATTATTACCTCCATAAAATCTATGGTTAGGATCAGATTTTATGAAGTTATTGTCAATGGGAGAAAAGTTCTTGGCTTTAAATTGCTGCCTATTTGACTTGAGTTCTTGTTTTATCTTTTGGTGAGACTTTTCTTTTTCCTCAGCCCTGTAGGCTGATTAGATTACTACAACCAAATTTTTTGGATTTATCATGTTAAAATTATGCATCAAAATATCATTAATCCCAAGATTAAATTTAGTAACCTTAGTCTCTTCATCATGCATATAGTTCACATGACATAACAAGTTTAAAAACTTGTTCTCATATTCAACAACATACATGTTCTCTTATTTTAAGAGCTGAAAACAATAATTTTCTGCTCCTTATAATTTGCATTTAGATACACATTATGAAAATGAGTCTCAAAAATAGACCAAGATAGGTTTAAATTTTGATACCCTTCAATAGTACAAAGGTGGTTCCACCATAATGCTGCAGGTCCTACTAGCTGATAGGTTGTTACTCTAGCTTTCACATTGGAAGGCATATTATGTAAATTAAATTATTTTTACAAGTGTACCAACTAAGCATTGGATATATCAACTAATTATTCACCTGAAAAGGTAGGTGGTGGAAGCTTCTTCATCTCTTTGATGATTGGGTCAATGATGGTCAAAGGCAGTTCTTGAATTATAGGTCCTTCTACTTATCTCATTTCCAGTTTGGGTACTTCCTCTTGGGATTCCCACTCAAGGTTGTTTAATCTTTGTTCCTGATTATTAATATTTCCTTGCAAATTGTTAAGGGTGGTTAATATTCCACTAATGTCTTCCTCATGCTTATTGGTTGAAATCTCACCAACTGCTTCAACATGGGGTACCTTGGTATTGTTGTCAACATTATTCACATGTAGTTTATCTATGTTAAAAATGGACATGTATCCTCAATGACCCCTTCCACATCCTCGACATATGCCCCTAGATGGGTGACATTCAAAGGATTTTTGTGGATTTTACCTCCACTTTA
>JARHVA010000135.1:6302500-6337500 GCA_037957365.1 Torreya grandis
TGGTATGCTCAATCAATTCCATCATATTAATGACCATAAAGAATAAAGTATTAAGTCAATAATTAAACAATAGAAGGTACCTGTGTAATAGCTTCAACCAATAATTAATTTACCTCTTTAATGTTCTATTTTTACTCTATTCATAACATCTGTTAGCATCTAACAAGATCACTATAACTATCTAATTACAAATATAATCGATACAATATATGAATATCAATATTTTAATCAAATTAATAAATATATTTGTTACCATATTCCATATGAAGTCTTCAAAGCATAGAGTCAAAGCTGATCAGGATGAACCCACCCAACCATCCCTATGAGCCCACCATTGGTGGCCCTCACCACCCCAACCATAAACAAGATGGTGGTTATGATAACTGAGAACATGAAATGAATTATGAGCACATCTATCTCTAAATAAAAGACATAATGAATAAAAGGACACACATAACATAATCTATTCATTCCAAGGTGATAAAGGAATAATTAAACCATTTAAGAAGATATTAAGAGTGGGGATGGTTAAATTAGGCCGTTGAATGATATAGAATGGATTAATTTTAATCCATTATATATCTTTTGAAATTATCCTACTATAAACTCTATCTAATATCACAACTAACCTTAACCATCCAAACCCATAATATATACTTATAAATATTCAAGTCTAGTCCAAGAATGAAAATCCACACATTCTAGCAAGAAATGAAACCAATGTAAATAATGATACAATTAGAATACAACTCAATTAATCATTATTAATCCAACACAGTAGAAATAAAATAGTCATGCTTCTATATGTCATAGGTCTAAACCCAACCCAAAATAATTTAGAATGACTAAGTCAAGCATCAATCAAAATAAATTAACAATATAATGAATCATGACTCATAGACATCATCATATAACACATTGAAATCTTGGAAATTAAAGCTTAACACAGTCAATAAAATGATATGGGCATGACTATAATATGAACACCATTGAACTAAGCTAATAATATCATAATAAAAAACCTAATAAAAGTCAAGACCGGATAAATTGAAAACCCAAGGTCAAGATGAAAGATTACAGTGAACTTCATAAGGCCCAATCAAACAACCCAGTCATAATAAGGAACACAATCACATAAAGCATATATATATATATATATATATATATATAAAGGTGAAATTCCTTTATATATATATGTTTAAAGGAATTTCACCATCGAATCCAAATGATATCTGGTCATATACAAGAGAAAAGGCTAGAAAATGTGATTAATACACTAGTTCATAATGATATGAATCAGAATCCAAAAAAAACAAAGTCATGACTTACTCAATACATAATTAAAATATCACAACCTATTTCCAATAACTAAGTTTATAAATGACAATGATCAACTTAAACGATACATCAATTTCAATGTTTAACATGTTGATACACATAGAATATAACCCTAATGATAAATATACCAACGTATATATGTAAACACAACATGGGTTTGGAATAAACAACATAGAAATAACTAAATAATAATATAATCAAAACCCAAGATAATAATACCCATAAATCTAACATATTCATAAGTTCCAATCGAACAATGAGAAAGGTTACCAGAAAGTAAGATCATTGAGAGATTTATGAACATAGTCCATAAAACTAATTTTCCCTTTTAAATCACAAAACACAATAATGGGTTCATTCAAATGGAAATATCAACCAATGAATTCAAACATGACCAATATCATTCTCAAGAGAACACAGTAAAAAATAATATAAACACAATCACTTATTCAAATCAAACACATTCACTTACAATCATGTTTCGACTTATCTATATGGGAACACCCTCAATTATTAAAAAAACTTAAACACCCATGCATGTACATCCAAGAAACCACACAAAAAATCTCTTTATAAAACACGATCATTAAAATGATCACAGAGTTCTTATATCTAAAGACATAGAGCTTTCCAAGCTTAATAACATTCAACCATTATAATAAAACATAGTCATCTTTTAAAACATGTAGATGACAAGCAAACGTTTCAAACTCCCATGCATGAAACATGATCCACAACCCATACAAGAAAATAAAGAAATAACTATATAAAGATAAAGATTCAAACTAGACGTTATATATCTATAGTATATACATTTATTTTAAGTTTATATGTAATGAATATATTGATATATAGTCATAATGGGTCTATGTATTCACTTAGAAGTACAAATACTTATGTCTACATTCACAAATTCTAAATCTTTATCATAATTTAATCATAGTTACAACAACAAACTAGAAAACCCAAAAATTACTTGCAAAAATGTAGAGGATTCCACAAGTCTAGAAGGATGAAAAACTCTAAGACTTTCCAAACATTGTTGTGTAATTTCCAAATCACCAAGCTTACCATTAAATCTAGTTGATCTATTTTACTATTTACTCCCCAAAAAATTTCATCTTCCTAACACTTTTGCCTATCATCCATCTTCCCCATTCTTTTTGTATATTCCCCCATACCCCCAATCACTTCACATTCAATTTTGAGAGGAGAAAGAAACATCTTTGGATTCTAATGCAATCCCTACCAACATCACCATTAATGTCAAGTCAAGAAAGCTGAATGAATAAGCAACCTACCACCAATAGAAAAGAGGGTTAGTATTAATCAGACATGATTAAACATAAACCAAATGGTTCAACATTGAAACCTTCCCTATAATGCCACTTACCTCATTAAATGAGGTTAACATATTTCCCTTGCAAACTATCAACCTAAGTTGATATAGTATTAGAATAGCATAATAAAATTAAACCAATATTAGGTCAAACCATGACTATACTTAGTCATTAAAAAATTATGCCATCACCTTAGACAGTAGTTATAGGTCAAAGGGGTTTAGGGTAAGAACAAAAGGTGACAAGGGTTCCCAAGGGGGTTGTTAGGTCTAGGTGGGTTTAGTTGGTTTAGGTACAAAATTGAATAGTTTATTAGGATTAATGGAGAATAAGAGAGATTCAAAGACTTGTGGAAAATTAAGAATGGATCTATGCATACAAAAAGATTGCAGCTAACAAACATTTAATAGAACATAACAAATAATAACAATAATTAATGACTTATAATGATATCAACAAAGTACAATAGTAATCACCAACATAAGGACCATAATTGGAAATTATGATAACCAAATCAAAGTGTCTAAAGGATAATCAAACAAGTATACCTGTTAGACATATCGACATACTCATAATTCATTAGTTTTAATAATACAACCTCCATCACCTGCCTAGCTCATAGACAAAATCTACAACCACCAAAAAATGGCATAAATCACATTATATCATAAATCAATTTTATATATATATATATATATATATATATATATATATATATATATATAATCATAATTATCATAAATAAGTCCATAAAATTAATTAATCATAGAATTAAGTATGTATCCAACACTACTATAGCAAGTACCATAATAATCTAACTAAATAACTAATAACCAATCTAACAAACATAAATTTAATGCCATGTTAGTATAATATATAATGAAAATACGGGTTCATAACAATATCTCTAGAAGAGAAACATTTTATAGTAGAATTGATGTATATTTTTCAAAAGGATAACTAAGGTCAAGCAAAAACTTGTCCACTAATGGTGGATCTACAAGAGGAAGAGCATTGTCCATTTAAAATAACTCATGACAAGAAACATTAGGAAGATGGGGTACAAAAATATCCAAAGAGATAATAGGAAGAGGAGGAGGAGTGATTAAAATCTCAATAAGATCTCTAAAAAGATTCTGAAGAGTGCTCCAAATAGTGGAGGGATACTTTGTGTACTACACATGGTGGTGTAGATCTCATGAAACATGTATCTATACATGACCATAGACATAGTCACAAGAGCTGGCCAAGCTATTGTATTGGCAAGGGTTAGTACGATTAGGAATCTATCCATATAGAAATAGAATAAGATCATATTCCATGAGAAAGTGTTCCATGTACATCTACCATGAAGCATAGTTGGTATTTCCAAGAAAAACCACTAGAGTAGAATCAACTATCCTCATCTAATATCTCCTAATTAGATATAAGTGAGTTGACATAACCATAATTAATCATGCATGATCAATGTGATGGACATCAAACATAGTTTAAAATGTGATCAAATGCAATATGTATAATAGTCACCAAATTCTCATTGATATTACATAGGTTGGCACTTTATATTTAGTGCATATATAATCAACACATTTAAGTATGTATATAATTATCATGTATATATAAGAAACTCAAGTGTAAAAAAGAGAAGAAGAAATGAAATTCGACTTAAAAATATAGAGGATCAATTTTATAAGGATCGATAATAGCATAAATTCATTGACCTCAAAAAAAATTATCTTTCAAAAAAAAGGTGCCTGAAAATTAGCTATATGCTATAAATTATATGAGTTTTAAATTCTATAAGAAAACTTCAACTTTTTTAAAAAAATTTGGGATTGAAAAATATTTGACTCAACTTTTCATGGAGAAGTTAATTTTTCTTATCTTGGTTGTGACCAAGGGATATGGGCTAGGATGAGTGCAATAAAGGGTTATGGAGTCCACTTGTTGTGCAAGAAAGCATTGTGGAGTCCAATAGTGCTATAAACAAGTATTGCAAAGTCTATTGTGTCTACTTGTAGATGCATCAGAGTCCATCAAATGTGTTGATAAGAGAGTTAGTTTTCAACCAAGTTGCTCATAGAGTGGTTGGGTTCTGACCTATTTTCTCGTGACCACTCAAATGTCCACCTAGATGTGTTTTCCCACCAAGAAAAGTAAACGAATTGCTAAAAAGTGTTGGAAAGGGTGGAAATGTTTATTGAGGGGTAGAAACACACCAAACTACTTATAGGAGTTAAAAACTCTAATGAATCTGAAAACCCCTAAGATACATAGATTTTGTACGACTTCTATAAAAATAGCAAGGACCCACCTAGTTTCTTAATAAACCCAAAAGAACCTAAAAATGGTTTTATCTCAAAGTCACTACTTATACAAATGTTTAAAATTCAAAAAATGACCTTTAAAACCTTTAAAATGGTCAAAACCCGATTGTCATGAAACTAGGTCATGTTTATAGCCATTCATAGGGTTTTAAAACTTTATAAATTCAAAAACACTTTCTATTATTCATTTGGAAACTCCAAATATAAACATTTTCACATAGTTTCTAGAAACCCTACCAAACCCTTGAAAATTGAAATCAATTAAAAAATATTGGAAACAAGTTAGAATACTAGATCTCATAACAGAGGTTATGGCATTTGGCTACTATAAAAATCTCATACCATATTGGAGTGGGCCAAACTCGAGGATCAATAACTAATAGGATCAAATGCACGAAGGTAAAACTATATGGAGTAGTGAAATCACAAACACATGAGAGGAAGAAACTTCACAATATGCAAAAATATTCAATGTAATAGGATTCCAGGGCAATTAGCCCAATAACTTTAGGAAAGGTACATCCTCATGAATGTGGGATCTTACCTAATAGCCTTTTTTAAACTCTTATGTGACATCTACGCAAGCTAACTAGATAGTGTAGGTAAAATCATATAGTGCAAAATGGCCTACACCAACATGAGTGATTGGGTCAAGTAGCCAAGAGTATTTGGCATCATTACAATAGTAAAAAATATAAATGGTATACTCTTATTCTACATAGCCTTGTATTTTTTATTAAAAAACAAATACCTATACAGTACTCCCAAATACATGAATATTAGATACATCAGGGTTGATCCTAGAGCAAGCTTATTCAAGAGTTCTATCCACACTTCCTTTTAAGGAATGAAATTTTAGATATAATTAACACAATTTATGGCTTCTACCTAGTATCAAGGATCCATGTCACGTGAGTGAATCATAATTTTTATATCTCTTTCAAAGTATAATTTTTCCATTTTGTAAACCATTTTGTTGATGGTTGTATGGCATTGTAAGTTTATACAATATGCCATGTGCTTAAAAAACATCCCAAAACGCATTAGATACATACTTATCCCCCATTGTATATGCATAATTGTTTGAGTGGAAGAGATGATTGCTTATTTAGAAAATCCGTAAAGGCTTCAACATTTTCAAGGACTTCACCCAAGTTTTTATAGAATAATCATCGATGAAGGTGAGTGCATATTTGGATCCAAAGAAAAAGTGAGTGAGAAAGATCATGGTATCACTGTGTACTAGATGGAGAGGTTTTTAATCCCTATATGCATTAATCTTAGAAAAAAGGTCTTGGTGTTACTTGCCAAGCATACAAGCAAAATAAAATCCATAAGTGTAGGAGACATTGGGAAGGCTAATCACCAAATTTTGTGTACTAATATGTTGTATGCATATTTAATTACTTAAGATTATCAAAATGTTCATGTCATAATTTATTTAGTGGATAAACATGAGAAAATAAATAAGATCTAATAGAAGTTTAAAATATATTAAAGGTATAGAGATGTGAATCTTGATCTAAATCACTTGTAGCAACTATATCCTATGAATCTAGAAATATATGTATTACAACATGTCATGGAGTAAGCTATATATATTTCTAGTACTTGAGTTTAAAATTTTATACACATATAAAAATTTTGAGGAAAGTTTAGGAACATACAACACATTATTGATATAACCTTCTTGCATCTAAATAGTACTGGAGCTAAAAACATAAACTCTATAAGAGTTATCCACTTCAATCTGGGAAGTACTACAATCCAATAAAGAAGAAAGAAGATCCCATAATGTGTAAGGTGATGAGAAGTGCAAGAATCAATGATTCAACCATATCATGATGAAATGAATTTCTTAGAAGTGAGTTTTTCCCATTTTTTAGTTGAAGGTGTTGAAAGAGGAGAAAAAGTATAAATATTGTGTTTCTTGACAATAGTTTCTAAGGCTTCCATCTTCTTGAATAAACTAGACTCAAAATGATTGGCCCCACCAAAAATGTTACATGCACCATAAATCTTCTTTGGTTGAATCTTTTGTTTAGGTTTAGTGGGCTTAGATACCTTAGTAAAATCAACATGTTTAGAATACTTAGAGGATGAAGAGGCATGAGAGAGAGGTTTTTCTAGTTTAGTAGAGGGTAAAGTCTTTGGATTCAATTTGGTTTTGACTTTGGAGGAGCTAGCAAAAATTATTCAACTATAGCTAGAAATATGCTCAACAAGAGTCATTAGTTTTATTTGATCCCTAGTTAGTTATTTACAAATTAGCTCAAAACTAGACAATTAAAATTGGTCAACCAAGGCATCCATAGTGGAGTAAATGGAATAAGAAAATACACTAATGAACCCTTCAAATTGTTTGTTAGTTACATGAAAATGGGACCTAATGAGTTTCAAAATTTTCCTAAGTTCTTCAACAGTGGGAAAATCAAAGGGTGAAAGTGAAAAGAGTTTGGCATCAAGCTCTAACAATTTAAATTTTTGAAGTTTACAAAATAATGTAGCAAACTTGTTCCAGGCTTCCTTACCAGCTTTGGTGTCAACAATGTGAAATAAAAGGGTATCGAAGATGTTGAGGAAAGTCAATCCAAGTGCCTCATCCTATTTTCATGTGAACAAATATTTGTCCTTCTCTGATGTGAAAGGAGGAAATGTGTCAAAAAGGGTACACCAAAGGCCTTTTGATTGCAAGAGTTGTTGCATCTTTGATTTCCACATGGTGTAGATTAAAGTTTTGATTAGCTAGAATAGTTTCACATTCATGGTAGAAGAGGCAACAATGAGAGAATACATGTAAGATCAAAATCAATAGATGTAGGGTACCACTAATAATAATATCAAACTAATGAAGAAGGTTTGTAACATACATCTATTGTCAAAAATCCATTTAGGTGAATGATGGATCTAAAACCAAAGAAATAATGTAGAAATACAAAGTCTATCATATAAAATGCCTCATCAACTTAAGCTTAATATCCTTAATAATGGGGTGAGAATTTACTGTAATAAAAATATCATAATGTGACACCCATAACTTTGGATATATACATTTAGGTTGGAGTGACAACAAGAGAAGCCAAAAGTGAGAAAAAAAGAATACATATTATTGTACCAAGGAGGCAAACCTTGTTTAAGTCCATAAAGACAACAATAGAGTCTACATACTAATGTAAAGTATTTCTAAAAACTTGTAGGTTGTTTCATGTGTATATCTCTTTATGTAGATCACAGTGAAATAAGACACTCTTGGCAACCATCTATCAAACTGACCAATGATGTGTTAAATTAAGGAAGAGTACAAGATGAACTAAAACCATCTTATCAATAGGAGAGAAGGTTTTTAATTAGTCTACCCTTTCAACCTGTGAAAATCTATTTATGACTAGGCATGACTTTTACTTTTTTATTGAACCATCTGTTGCATATTTAGTCTTGTAGACCCATTTACACCATACAATCTTCCTTCCCTTAGGAAGTGGTAGTATATTGTAAGCATGATTCCTCATGAGAGATGAATACTCCAAATGCCTAGAAACAAACCACTATACTTTTTTGTTATGCTAGAGAAATAATACTTGATCATATGAGATGACATGATTTAATAGGAAAATGTTGGATGCTTATGATCAAGTGTGTTGAGGAACAAAAGTATCACCCACTAAAGAACTAGTTATCTTAAGAGTAGACATAGCCCATTTGGGATTATGGTGAGAAGTAGGTGGAGCATATGGTTGTGCATTATGATTATAATCACTATCCAAAATAAACCCCTTTGAATCAGAAGGAGGTCGAATGGCAAAGGGAGAATAAGGTGATGAGGGCTTCATTGGAACAATAATCTGATCAAATTTAACATTTCATCTAGAAAAATCATCATGAGTGATGGAGTAAAGTATCCAATAGGCTATGACTAATTGGGTCAACTAGACATTAGGATCTGACAAGATTATAATAACCAATAAATATAAGTGGTATACTTCTTTTCTCCATAGCCTTATGTTTTTTATCAAGAACAAATGCCTATATGCTACTTCAAAATACATGAAAATCATACATTAGGCTTGATCCTAGACCAAACTTATTTAGGAGTTTTTTTTTCCACACTTATTTTAAAAGAATGTAGTTATGGATATAATTGGTATAATTAATGCCTTCAACCCAATATTGAGTATCCATGTCTCTCAGGTGAATCATAATTTTTTCCATCCCTTTCAAAGTGTGATTCTTCCACTCTATAGCACCATTTTGTTGATGTTTTTAGGGCAATGTGAGTTGATGTAATATGCCATGTGCTTTAAAAACATCCCACAATACATTAGATACATACTTCTCCCCCGTCATCTATGCATAGTTATTTGAGTGGAAGAGATCATTGCATCTATATAAGAGCCTTAAAGGCTTTAAAATTTTCAAGTACTTCATTCTTGTACTTGATAAAATACACCTAAGTTTTTATATAATAATCATTGATGAAGGTGAGTACATATTTGGCTTCAACAAAAATGAGTGGGAAAGATCATGATATAATTGTGCACTAACTAGAGAGTAGTTTTATCTCAAAATGTGTTACCCTTAAAAAAAGTGTCCCAATGTTGTTTTCAAAACATACAAACAAGACAAAATCCATCAGTGTAGGAGACCTTAAGAAGGCCAATCACCAAACTATGGGTACTCATATATTATATGTATCCTTAATTAAGATTCCCAAAATGTTCATGCCACAATTTACTGAGTGTATCAACATGAGTAATTAAATAATATTCAAACAAGTTTCAAATATCTTAAAGGTATAGAGATGAAAAATATGATCTACATCATTTGTAGCAACTATGTCCTATAGATTTAAAACATGTTGTGGAGT
Organism: Torreya grandis; assembly: GCA_037957365.1. NCBI lineage: Eukaryota > Viridiplantae > Streptophyta > Pinopsida > Cupressales > Taxaceae > Torreya > Torreya grandis. Next base: position 6,312,370 of record JARHVA010000135.1, read on the forward strand.
GAACTTAAACATGTCGCAGAGTAAACTCCATGATCTTCCCAATGCTTGAGTTAAAAAATTTATACACATATAATAATTTTGTGGAAATTTTGGGAACATAAACAACATTATTAATATAACCATTCTACATATGAATAGTCCAGAGCCCATAACATAAACTCTAGAAGAGTTACCCAAATTAATATGGGAAGTGATACAATTTGAGAAAGAAGAAAGAAGATTCCAAGAATGTGTAAGGTGATGACAAGTGCAAGAATCCATGATCCAACCATATCATGTTGTAGTGAATGCCATAGAAGTGAGTGTTTTCCAATTTTCAGTTCAAGGTGTTGAAGAAGGAGCAAAACTATAAATATTGTGTTTCTTGACAGTGGCTACTAAGGTCTCCATCTTCTTTAAAATTCTAGAGTCAAAATGATTGGCCCCACTAGAAAAGTTACATGAACCATAATTCTTCTTTGATTTATTTTTGTGTCTAGGTTTAGAGGGCTTAGAGGCATTATTAGAATCAACGTGTTTAGAATACTTAAAGACAGATGCATGAGAGAAAAGTTTTGCTAGCTTGGTGGAGGCTACAACATTTGGATTCTATTAGGGTTTGCTTTTGGAGGAGCTAGCAACAATTATGTGAATATAGCTAGGAATAACATCAAGAGTCATAAGTTTTGTTTGATCCCTAGTGAGTCATTTGCAAATTAGCTCAAAACGAGGCAATGGCAATTGGTCACCCAAGGCATCATAGTGGAGTAAAAGATAGAATAAAATACACTAAAGAACCTTTCAACTTAGATAAAATGAGAAAGATGGTATTTTTTTAAATTTTATCTTTGTTAGTTGTGTGCAATTTGGTTCTAATGAGTTTGGTTTTTTCCTAAAATTTTTTAATAGTGGGAAATTCTAAGGGAAAAAGTGAAGAGAGTTTCACATCAAGATACAACGGTTTAAATTCGTTAACTTTACCAGTGAGGTATTAAACTTGTCCCAGGTTCCCTTAGGAGTTTTGGTGTCAACACATTGAAAGAGAAGGGTGTTAGAGATGTTGAGGGCAATCAATCCAAGTGCCACATCTTTTTTCATGTGAACAAATATTTGTCCTTCTCTTCAATGTGAAAGGTGGAATTGTGTCAACAAGGATGCACCAAAGGCCTTTCGAAGTTATTGCATCTTTAGTTTCCACACAGTGTAGTTTGAATCTTTGGGTAGTTCAAATAGTTGCACATCCATGGTACGGAGCTAGATGTGAGAGAGTACTTGGAAGATCAAACTTAATGGACATAGGGTACAACCGATAACGTATCCATGATTTTACAATAGTGCCTTTAGGATGTTAGGTACCGCCAAAAATGTATCCAAAAGTATTTTTATTACAAATGCACCGAAAATAGCCCTTCATGGCATGGTAAAAATAATACCACCAATACAATTTATTTTTCGAGTTATAAGGTGGTAAAATCTGTTTTCAAGATATTTGAAAAAAATTGGTCTTATAATAGTTAAAAAAAAAAAAAAAAAAAACATTTAGAAGGGTCTTCCAAATACAGTAAATTTCCACCTTTACCACTTTATTGTAAGGAATTTTTGGAATAGCCTTTTTAAAACTTATAAGATCAATTTGAATATGGTGGTTTATTCATGAAAGGCTTAAAAAAGAAACATCACAACTTTTCCTGAGTTAGAAATTAATTTTCTCTAGTGAGAAAGGCATATTCCAAAGGCTTTTTGGAGTTGATGGTGGAGAAATCATATGTAGATGAAGAGGATTCCCTTTTCAAAAACATGTTGATAGGCGACTCTGCCGTGCTCAAACATGCCGAGTAGTCATACACAGACCCACCTGCTACTGCCAAGAAAATGAATAGAAAAACAATGAGTACTATTCTTACCTAGCAGAATCTCTAAATCCTGACTTTGAAATTTGTCGGGATATGGGAGTCACCTTCTTCAGAGATCTGCACGAGTTCTGCAAACAGCGGTTGGATGTTATATTATTGTGTACAATGATTCTAATGATAGAATCCACTCTTCGTTCACAAGTTTTTATCCTCCCGAGCACACCAAACTATTTCAGTCGTTTCACAAGATTTTCGGCGTCTGCAATTGTTTGAAGATTCTTAACAATTTGGACACATTTAGTATGTCGGAGGCTGCATGCAGAGTCGATAATCCTGTCGACGACAGCTTCAGCCTGTTTAATCAGCAAAAAGAGCAATTTTAGAAAGAAAGAGAAGCCTTTCGGCAAGAGAAAGAGAAGTTTTCATTAGTAACCAATTTTCGGATGTAGAAACTAAATTTGCTTTGTCTTACCATGAAAAACTGGTCTTCACCATCTTTAGTATATTCTAGTTGTTACAAAAGAAAGTGTAAGTGACGATGAATTAAGTTGAAGATCCTCTAATACCGACTGAATCCACATCAGTTCTTTGTAGGTACTAACAACTGTTTTGTACTCTCTTTCAGTGGAAGACAATGCAATTATATTGTGAAGCTTACTCAGCCATGAAAATGCACATGAACTAAGAGTGTAAACATAATTTGTGATAGATTTTTTTAGAATTAATTAATCCTGCCCAATTTAAATCAGCATACACTGTTAGCTCAAAATCAACATATTGCTTATATAAGATGCTAGTGTCAAGAGTGCCTTTGACATATCTAAGCACCTACTTTTAGCTTGCCAATGTTCTCTATATAGTTTAAGCATGAAACGTGAAAGATAACTTATTGTAAAACACAAATCTAATGCAATAGTAGTAAGATAAATCAAACTAGCTGCTAATTGCACTCTCAATTTTTGTTAGTTGAGATTTTTGTTCAAGCACCCATAGGTGTAGCTTCTAGATTAAAATCGTGCATTCTCAATTTTTATAAAAATCATGCATTATCAATTTTTATAAAAAGGATTTGGCATATTTTGTTTTTGCTACAATGATTGTATAACCAAAATTATAATACTGTAAAAACTTTACACCTAGATAATATTAAAGCATATCTAGATCATTTTCAAACATAAAATAAATATTGGCTTTCATTTATTTGATCAAATCATCGTTGCTTTTAGTGAGAGCAAGATCATCAACATATACAATTACAATCACTATGTCATCACCAACCAATTTAACATAGAGAGTAAATTCTAGCGGACTTTCTAAGATAGTTATCTATTTTGAAATACCAAGATCGAGAAGCTAGCTTAAGTCCATACAATGACTTCTTTAACTTGTAAACTAGATGGTCTTTTCCAAGAATATGAAACCCTTGTGACTATACCATGTACACCTAATCCTCTAAGTCTCCATTTAGAAAAACTTTTTTCACATGCATCTGAAATATCTGCCAACCAAACTAAACAACAATAGATATAACTATTTTGAATGTTACCATTTTAGTTGTAGGAGAAATTGTTTCTTCATAATTTACTCCCTCTTCTCATGCATAACCCTTTACAACAAGATGAGCTTTATAATTATCTAAGGAACCATCTGATTTATATTTTAATTTATAAATCTATTTACAATCAATAGAATTTTTACCTTGAGGTGGATTAGACAAAACCCATGTACCATTTTAATGAGAGCATCGTACTTCACCTTTATAGCAGATTCCCATTTAGGTTTTCCTTTAGCATCTGCATAAATATTTAGCTCAAAAATTTGCAAAATTGCTAATTTGAGAGAAAAATTTACTTGCTTAGGATTTTGTATCACTTATTTCTTCAATCTTATGGATCTACCTTCTAAAGAGACTAGAAGATCCACTTGTTAAATATCCTACATTGTGCCATAGTACCATTTTGGCTCTTTATGTTTACTTGTTGAACTACTTATTGATTCACTAGGTCCTTCTATGGAGCTAGACTTCTCTAAGGTTTACCCTTTTAAGTCATGATCCACTTTAGTACTATAACTTTATTTAAATTCACCAATAGGAATCCAAAGATGACTAGCATTAGTGGGTTTACCATCCTTTGAGAAAGAGGAATTTTTCTCATCTATTTAGACATCTCTAATCATAATTACTTTATTTGAAGATATACATAATAATCTATATGCTTTGGAATTCTCATTGTAGCCAAAAATATGTATTTATTACTCTTTGCATCTAAATCACTCATTTTCTCTTTAGGAATTAATGCAAAATTAATACAAAAAAATCATAAATCACTTATATCAAGGTTTCTTTCTGACCACACTTATTTGGGAGTAAAATTTTCCACAAATTTAAAAACACCCATGTTTAAGATGAACATTGCAGTGTTGACATCTTCTCCCCAACATCAGAAAGGTACATTTTTACTTTACATCATATATCGTGACATCTCCATGATATTCATGATCCTCCTTTCCATTACTCCATTTTTTTATGGAGTGTAAGGCAGTGTATATTACCTTTGTATACTTTCCTATGTGTAGTATGCATTGAATTATTTGGAGACAAATTATCCACCATTATCTGGCTTTTTTACCTATATAATTCTCAACTAGGCTTTCCATGGAACAAAATAGATAAAAATTATGATTTATTCTTAAGAAAATACACCCACATTTTCTAAGAAAAGTAATCAACTATTAACAAGAAATAAAAGGCTCTAGATATATTACTAGTTTTCATAAGACCATGAAGATCTTCATGTACCAAATCTAACAGACATTTTGCCTTGCATTATTTAATAGTAGGAAAGGGTTGCCTTATCTATTTACCCAACTAACATCCTTCAAAAACATCTTGATTTTCATGAATAGATGGGAGTCCATTCACCATTTTATTTTTACTCAAGATATATATATATATATATATACTAGTAGCGTAAATGACCATATATTTCATTCCACAGAGTATTATACTGCTCAATTATTTATAAAACATATTATTCCAGAAATTTAGGATCTACAAGTTTGTACAGACCTCATTATCTTATACCAATAACAACAATATCATTATTGAGTGTAGTGACTTTACATTTTTTTCCCTTCAAACTAAACTAATAGTTGTTTGTTTTTGAAAAATTCACTTATGAAGAAAAGGTTCTTATTCATATATGGTACATATGTAACATTATCAAATGTATATTTGTACTCATTATTCAATATAATTTATACATCAACACATTTCTTAATTTCATGTGTCCATCCATCACATAATAAAATAGTTTCATTACTACTATTATCTTCAATGAATTGAAAATACAAATATTGATGACACATGTAGTGTTGTGAAGATCCTAAGTTGAAGTACCAAGCACGAGATTCATTGGATTGGTCATCTGATGTTGTGAAGGCATATTCAGTAGATTATTCCCATTCTATTTTTTTGGTAACACTAACATGTTAGACTTATTATTTGAATTAACCATGTCATTTTGTCACTTTCAACAATATTTATTAAAATGTCTTGGTTATTTAAAATAAAAACCTTTTGATCTTGGTTTCTTTGATGCACTTACATTGTTTTTTGAAGATTCTTTGTTTTTTGACCATGGTTTTCCCTTTGTCTTTGTCTTTGCTATAAAAACACTATATATAGATTTGGATGTTGAAGGTATGGATTGTTCCAGTACCTTATGTATGAGAAGTGTGGTAAACTATTCAAAGTCTAATGTCTATTTATAAAATCATATGTAATAACTCCACAAAGGAATCATATGAAGGTGGTAAATTATGCATAAAAATAAAATTGAGGCCTTGCTCATTTATAAGATTTTTCACCACCTTCTTAGATCTTAGTAGAAAATAGGAGATTATTCAAATATAATCTCCTATTGAATTTAGAAACCTAATATTTGGTCTTAAGATGTTTCCATAATTTAGGTGAAATAGTAACAATTCTAATTTTTGGTATTAAATTATCAACTATAGAGAATTTTAATAGCATCATGGAGTCATGATGACATTTATCATAGTTATTTCTCTCAATTTTTGCTCATTTCTTAATTAAGGAAGAATGTAAATAACTAGTAATAAGGGTGTGGTAGAAGAACCTAGTTATTTATGTGTGCGTGATCCAGATGAGTGTGGAGATCTCCTCTTTATTTTGGGAAGAATGATATATAGATAAGAAAACACTAACAAAAGGGGTTGTTAGAAAGATAGTAAGGTGGACTACCTAGCATGAGCTAGACCTAAAAAACATGAGCTTGCTAGGAGGCTGTCAATCCACTCTTTGATGACAATTAAGTTGAAAGAGATGAAAAGGAAGTACTTGCATTAAATAATAGAAATAATTAAAATGAAATACAACCTCATAATGAAAAATAATCTAAATATAGAATTAACAGGATATTAATGCTAAATTAGGTCAAGTTCATAAAATAGGTGAGGTCTTTATGAACAAGTAGGGACATAAAAAGTTAGATTTGGTTGGGGGTAAGGGGTTGGAAATAAATTGTTGTTATTTCTTGCCACAATGAACATTGGTGGTTGGAGTGAATATCGATAATTAAACTAACCATCGATGGTTGGGTGACCAATGATGGTTGGGCGATTGTCAATGGTTGTTGTGAGTTTTTGATGTGTTCACAAAAGGGTCTGGTTTAGGTTGTAGAATGGGTCAATAAGTGGTTTGGAATCTAGCTAAGGTATAAGGGTTAGGAGATGAGATGCAAAAGGTTTGGTTTAGGTAAGGAAGTTAGAAACTAAATAAATAAATCTTAGAATAAGAAATGTACTTAGCTAGTTACTTGATGGCTGATGGCTAATCTTGGAGTAGTTTTGATAGAGTAACGGTACATTACTTCAAGAGAAATTTTTGTAGAGGTTCAGGTTATTGTGGTAGTTGATGAATTACTAGAAGGAAGACCTACTAGCTAGAATCTTAATCACATATGTGTAATAATTCTTGCTTATGGATCCCTATTCACCTCTTGCTCCCCTCCTTTGATAGGCAAAGAGAGATGGAAGATATAAATTTCTTTAGAAGGTTAGGCTATTGATTTCAATACATCATGTGTTATTAATGGGTAAGACAACCATATTAAATTATGTCATGATAGCTTACACATAGTTGGTGTTTATGTTATAATGAGGAAGACCTAACCATTGATGGTTAGCGTAACCATCGATGGTCATGCTAACCATCAGTGGTTGAGGGTCTAGAGGTAAAGGGGTCAAAGTGAGTTAAATGGGTTGGCTTAAGAGACAATTAGTTTTTTAGTGAGTTTGGTTAACTAAGTAGCTAACTTAACTTAGGGTTTAATGGTTTGGTTAGTGGCTCTAGAAGGGTTAGGTAGTCCCAAGGGGGTCCTGAAGCATTTTGACATTTAGAACTACAATGTGAAAAATTATGTTGATATTTTGCCCCTTTTTATTATGCAGTATGTGTCAACAAGTTGTAAAATAAAAATATATTTTTGTTTGATAGTCTGGTTGCCTCGAGTATGGGATGAGGTGTTCCCCCTCAAACTGAGAGTTGATGAGGTGAAACTGAAATCAAGTCAGGGTTTGATAAATGATTTATGGTGATTCATGAGGTTGGTGACAAAAAGGGGTTGGGCATTTGAAGTGAAAACATGCACATAAAATATGACTAAGTGTGATAGTCAAGATCGTGCATAGACTAAGTTTCCATAGTTGGTAAAAATAAATTTAGTTCTAGAAGGACAAGTGACAAGTGGACTGCATGATCATATTTAGGCATGGTGACTGGGAACACTCATAAATGTAAGTCTTCTACATAGGTTCAATGTTCTCATATGTATATGAGTTAGGAAGTGCTCCCATGAAAAACACAAATGGTCTAGTTATACACTAGATGGTGAAAATTTAAATGTTGAATATGGCAGGGTTGGTTAGTGTAGCTAAAAGGACCAAGGCAAGGTCATTACAAAATGTGTGATAGTTCAGGCCAAAATAGCCAATGTCAAGGTAGACATGGTCAGTCAATTAGTTGGTTAGAGAAGGGAAATATCAAATGGTTTAGGTGCGTGGGATAAAGTTATCTCCAAGGTGACACTAAGGTATAAGTGCCTAAAAGTCAAAAAGTGATATCCTGACCATCAATGGTCAAGGGTCCTAAGATTGACCATCAAAAGTCACCCTGATCGTTGATGGTTAGGGGGAAACCCTAAAAGGTTGAAGGATAAAAAGTGAAAAATAGAAAATCACTTTCACTTTTAGCTATTGACTTGACTCTTGTGCATTTGTGAGTTTGGCATTTGCTCAAAAGTACTGATGAAGTGGGGCTGAGGCGTTGATGGGGTAATTATTGATTGGTTGACTGCTAGTGAGGTGGACCAGAGGATGTAGGGTAGATGAGGACATGGTTAAGCAGTGGGATCTAGGCTCCTTCCTTGATGATGGTCAAGGAATGAGATAGGTACTAACTTGAATTTGATAGGTTAGGTTGATTTGGTAGTTGTGGTTGAATTTTTATTAATTTGGAGTTGATTTGGGGAGGGTTTCTAGTTGTGCCTTAGGTCTGATGTTAAGTTTAATTTTTTAGTTAAATTTACCTATGAAAGTTAAAATTAGGTGGGTATTTTTGGTTTATAGGGGGTCAAGGAGGTATTAAGCTATTGGTTTTATAGTTAAAATGGGGTTTTGGGTGTTTTTAAGGTAGGTAAGGTTTAGGTATGTTTTACTGTTGGTCACACACAGTGACTATTGGAAATCATACCTAACTATCGATGATCGATGACTAAGGAAAAAGTGTTAATGTTGACCATTAATGGTCATAGTTACCATCAATAATTGACTAATTGTTCAAATGATTTTGAAAAAGAGAGCTAAGGCAATTTGAAATTGTCAAGTGGTTTGATAAGAGGCTAAGGTAAGTATAATAATTAGATGATTTAGGTTGAGATAGGATTGAAAAAGAGGTTGATGTAGGCTTGAAAAAGAGGTTGATTTAGGTTGTAATGGGAAATAATAAATGTGATTAGGTAAGATGAATGAGGTAAAGAAGGTGAAGTCCATGGGGAACGTAGTTATAGAAAACTAAGTGTGTTTGCTAACTTGGACTTCGCAAGTGTGATATCTAATCGAAATATAGGATCATGTCCCTCAAATATTTATGGAGATCCATTAAGGGATGACTAAGGATGACTAAACATACATGGAGGAGGTCAGCCTTGAATTGATGAGGTACTTATAGTATGTGCTATAAGATGTGGTAATGATCATGGCCCTCATTGAGAGATGGGATCTAGCCATGAACACATTTTTGTTGCTAATGGGAGAGATGACCATCCTACCAGAGGATGTACATAGGATTACTCGACTGCCCATTCAGGGGGAGCTGATATATCATATTGAGAGCAAGGAAAGGGATGAGCATATGGATATCCTCTATGGTGATGATCATACGCTCACTAGATATCATGCTAATGGCTTCAATTATAGACCATGGTATTAGAGGGGTAGAGATGAGAGGTAGTTTTTGTTGTTGTTGATGATGATGATGGTAGTGTTGTGTTTTACCTTGTAAGATTCTAGTAGTGGGTAGTTTCTATATCTACTACCTGGTTTTTTGGTGGAGATGTTGCCTGGGTAGACAATTTTAGGGTAGGCACCAATTTTGATAATTTAGATATACATAGAGTTATGGGGGTTCCAAGCGCATTAGAGATATGACATCAATGTGGGGTTTGTGCTTCATTGTTGGGACTATGAGCATATTAGGATCCTAAGACCAATGGGTCTACCATGGGATGGGTATACCTAAAAGGACTTTAGCCCATATGGGCTTTATGTAGTGGAGGGATGAATATGTGCTTATAGGATCCAGAGGGTGTGTATGTAATATTGACTAGTTTAGGGAGGTGCTGGAGGCCTTGGTTATTAGAGATGTAATCGAGGCCATATGTGGCTTTTTAAGGTGGGCCCACTACACTTAGCATATTTTATCATTACAGAGCTAGAGGTGGATTTATGGGAGGAGAGAGGGTGAGATTGAGCTCATCTCATTTGACTGAGATGGTCGGTGGTACAGAGGATCCCAGGTCCATTCCTGAGGTATAAGAAGGAGGATGTTGAGTTCTTACTTCTTGAGCCACAGCTTGAGGAGGTGGTTTTTAATCATGAGGAGCTACCCATTAGAGCAAAGATCAATGACCTTGGGTTTTTTTATGGGTACACAACATGGTATCAAGCCTTATATACAACATATAAATTTTATTGGGATGATGGGGATAGGAATTCCATGGATGTGGATCTAGCTGATGGGGGTCCACAAGTGTAGGTAAAGGGAGTTGGCCGTAATAGATAAGTAGGAGAAACATTGGCTATTGCATAAGCATCAATCACAATATTATAGGGGATAGGTGGCCAAATTATAGGTCCAAGATGTGACATTACAAGGTCAAGTTATGACTATGACAAGGGAGAGGGACCAAGCCAAGACTTCACTAAGCTTGGTGACGTAGGAGAGGGACACTTTGAGGTATAGAGGAGAAATTACAACACCAATAGGACCACTAGGCAACATCCCTATGGTACAATATTTGGCCACCATTGAGGAGTTATGATAATATGAGGCCATAGTTTTGACATAGTGTCCACATGAACCCAAATGGGGTGAGTATAGAGCCAACTTGGTAGGTGGTGCAGGGGTAGTGATTCCAGGTTAGTAGGTTACTTTAGTGATGGGGTAGGGAGGCACCTTAGGAGGGCAGACACCAAATGGTAGTGGTACCATAGGAGGGGCTAGTGGTAGTGGTGCCCTAGGGGCATAGTAAATATGTTATGTTATGTATGGATATAGATGCACATGATTTTGATACCAACCTACAAGTTGATGTAATGAGATGTTAATTTTTGAGAGAGAGATGCACATGATTATATGTATTATTTTATGTTGATGATACATGATTTATATGACATGATGATGATGATATATAGATTCTTTTTTATGGTTTTGGTTTCGATGTTTATGTTTATTCTTATGTGGACTCAGTAGCTTAGGCATGTGATGATTATGGATGATGTTTATAATTATACATGATTATGATGATGTTTTTGTTTTGTTTATGGATATGATTTTTATGTTTTATGGTTCTATATATGGTTATGGTTTATGATGTTTATGGATATGATGTTTATGATTTATGGTTCCATATATGGTTATGATGTTTACGGTGTTTTGATTATTATGGTTTCAATAAATGGTTATGATTATGGATATGTGGCATGGTTATGGTGGTATGATTATGGATGGTTTGAGTATGGTTATTGATCTAGTTTATGATTATGGTTATATGATGTGATTTGTGAGTAGGGATAGGATGGTACTCATGGTTATATATATGTGATGTGGTTTTTTTTTTTGATGATAGCACATAAATTAAGTTAGATAACAAATTAGATGTGGGGAAAGAGAAAAAAATGAGACATATGTCCAAGTGAATATATGAACCAATTATGAGAAGATAAGAAAAAGGCATGATTCTCCTTTGTTAGTAAGGACTAAACAAAATCCATGTTAGATTGGACTAATGAATATAAACCCTTATAATACTTTGCATTAACATATGTTGGTTGATAAAAAGGTGTCTTAAACACATTGTGTCAAGTAAGCTCTAAGTCCCTTGATTTTTTAGATGGTACAAAGGGGAGATGGGTGGTAGATGATATGAATGGAAATTAGGTGATAGGTAAGGTAACCTTATATGGGTTAGTTTGACCCTTCTATAGGTGACCTAATAACCATAATAGATAAGTATATATTGTATATAAGGTGGAGACTGATTAATGTGGGAAGTCTATTAATGCTATATGTGAAAGTTGATTACAACTTTCTTGGGATAACTTGTTTTGATTTTGATATAAGGTCATTTTTTTGCTTTGTTTTGATAGGTTTATGAAGTTTATCAATGCAGAGAGATTAAAATAGTTGGTTTGATAAATTTGACCTAGCCATCCTTCAATAGAGTGGTCCAAGTTTGGGTTTGTTTATTTGGTAGTTATCCTTGAAGGGAGAAGTCTATCTTTTTCAACAATTTTAGATTTTGGGTAGTTATCCTTCTAGGGAGTAGTCTGCATGATATAGATAGTTGACCCAAGTGATATTTTGGTATCCCAAATTATTTTGATGCTATGTTAGACATGGAAAGGTCTATTTAGGTTTAGACATTTAACTTTATGGGGGAAAAACTTAGAGCACAAGAGGTTAATGATAGGTGAAAGAAGTGGTTTAGAGAGACAATGATCATGGGATTCCATCTGATTAGGGACATAAAGTATCCATGAGAACCATGCCATGGGTAAAGCCATGGTACCCATATTTAGGATTAGGTTATGACTATGATGGTTAATCACATGGTTCTATGTTGTAATCGGTTGTCCTTAAAGGGAATACAATGAAGGTATGAGGAAGGTGAAAGTATTGTAAATCAAGGGATGAGCTTAAGTTAGAAAAAAAGATGAATTTGATCCCTATTTAATAAAAGAAAGGATGTAGATGAAAAACATTGAGAGTCTTGGGTTTTGGTCTACCTTCAAGAGAGGACAAATGGTAAGCTCCTAATCTATACTTATGGGTTATAATGTAGAGTCCAAGCCAATTGAAAGCAAACTTGCCTCACTTGCTCTTCTCCATATTGGTCACATGTTGATTTTCCTTCAGGATGAGGTCTCTGATGTTAAATTATCATTATTTTAGGTACTTGTTGTAGGTTTGCTTGATTTGATCTTGATATACATGGAGGTGGTTAATCACTACTAGGTTGCATTTTTCAAGTAGCTCAAGTCATTCTAGATTCTCTTAATGATAATCTCTCTTATAAATGATATCTTGCAAGGATATGTGAAGAGAGGGAATATGATCTTCAAGAGGTAAAAATTCCTTTGCTCTAAATATTAGAGAGAAAGGGGTAGCACCCATAGAGGTTTCAATTCTAGTGTGATAGGCCCATAAAGTGAAAGGGATGTGTAAGTGTCAATCCTGATGAGAAGCATTGACCACTTTGGTTAACATATTATTGAGGGTTCTTTTGGAGGCTTCTACCTATTTATTTGATTATAGATGGTAAGGTGAGAAAAATATTAACTTGATGCCAAATATGCCATAGAGACCTTAGACTTGCTTGTTCTTGAAATATTTGCCATTATTAGTGATGATCTTATAGAGAACACCAAAATGACAGATGATATGATGATTAATGAATTTGACTATTTGTTCAACTTTGGTCGAGATGAGAGGATACCCTCCACCCACTTGGTGAAATACTTGGTGGTAGTGATGATGGAGTGGTGTCACTGTGAGGAATGAGGATTGATTTCCATAATGAGATCAAGGCCCCATTGTGATAAGGTCTTAAATTCCTTGGATAATTGAATGCCATGGGCTAGTACATGATGTAAATTATCATGTTACTAACTTTTAACATACTTTTTACATAATTACAATAGTCTTGGTTGAAGGTGGGCCAATAGTAGCCAAGGCAAATGATATGTTCAGTAATAACCAGCCCACTAAAGTGCCCCCCATAGATTCCATCATGTATTTCCTTGATAGCATGGAAAGCTTCATGATGTTATAGGCAATGGAGAAGGAGGTCATAAAAACCATGTTTGTAAAGGATTCCCTCTAGTATGGTATAATGAGAGGTACTTTAAATAAAGGATCTTTGATTATTCTGAGATAGGTTAGGAGGAATGATGCTAAGGTTGAGATAGTTAAACATTTTCTCATACCAAATGTCTAAGGGAGATTTATCCACATTACAAATGATAGGAAGGTTGGATTGGATATAAGAGGGTGAGATAAATTGATGAATGGTGACAAAGAGTTTGGAACTGGTCGACTAAGATGGGATTTTGGAAGCAAGTGAAGCCATTATATCCATAAACTTGTTGGTAGATCATAGAACAAATTGGATAAGGTAATGATCAAATGATGCTAAGAGTACATCTATTAGTTGTTTAAACCTTTTAAAGACACCATTCTTACATTGGTAGGATCCATTGACTTGATTGACCACAAGTTGGGAATCACCAAAGACACTAATCATCTTAACTCCCAAGGTTAAAGTGGTTTAGATACCTATGACTAGGGCTTCATACTCAACCATGTTGTTTGTACACTCAAAATCAAGTTTGAAAGAGAGAGGAAGAGGTTCACCACTGAGGGAAATGAAAACAACTTTGACACCCCCATCATGTTGGCATTTTGAGCCATCAAAAAACATGATCATTTGGTAGGTGATGTTCTATTGAGAAAGAGTCATGATAGACTCATCCAAAAACACAAGAGGAAGCGGTTGGTTATCTAAAAAAGAAGCTTCAGCTAATTGATTGACAATAAATTTCCCTTTAATTGACCTTTGTTGGAAGAAATCAAGGTCAAACTTAGCTAGGAGCATAAGCCACTTAGCCATACACTAGTTTTAGTATGGTTTAGAGTGCATGTATTTGAGTGGATCAATGTTAGTGATGATGAAGGTTTTGTGATTTAGGAGAAATGATGAATTTTGGTAGCTACAAAGACTAATTTGAAGTAAAGTTTCTCGATATGGGTGTCCTGAGTCTCATACTCTATAAGTATGTGGCTAATGTAGTAGACTATTTGCTCTTTGTTTTGATCATCATAATGAGTGAGCATTACCCCTAAGGAATGGTCTATAGCAAAGATATAAAGGTAGAAGGTTTGGTCCTCTTTAAGAGGGATAAGAATGGGTGGAAAAAGAAGGTACTCTTTGAGTGAATTAAAGGCTTGTTGGCGGTCCTTAGTCCACTTAAAAGATGTATCTTTCCTGAGAAGATGGTAAAAGGGTTGGCATCTATCTGATAACTGAAAGATGAAGTGATGGATGGATTGGAGATTCCCCTATAGGATACAAAGTTGACTAAGGTGGGTTGGAGGTGATATTTTGAGGATTTATCTAACTTTGGTAGGGTCTACTTTGATTCCTCAAAGAGAGCCAAAAAGCCAAGAAGCTTTCTAGATAAGACCCCAAAAACACATTCTTAGGGTTGAATCAAAAATGAAAATGGATTAGGTGTTCAAAGATAATTTTGAGAATGTCTAGATGATCCTTGTGATATTTGTATTTCCCAAGGAGATCATCTATATAGTCCTCTATGATTTTGTAGATGAGATCATTGAAGATGTAGGTTATGGCACGTTGGTAGGTTGCCCCAACATTCTTCAAACTAAATGGCACGAACCTATAATAAAAGGTTCCCTAAGGGGTGATGAAATAAGTTTTATGTTGATCTTTGAAGGAAATCAAGATCTGATTATACCTAAAAAACCATCCATGAGAGACAACATCTCATGTCCCACTTTAAAATCAATAAGTTGGTCGATGCTAGGCAAAGGGAAATCATACTTTAGACAGGCAAGGTTGAGATCATGAAATTAAATAAAGAGGTGAAGTCCCCTTATGGTTTTGGTAATGGGGATGGTGTTATAAACCCATTGGGGATAGTCAATGGGTTGAATGAAATTGATAGATAAGAATCACTAAAGCTCTTCTTTGACTATAAGGGAAATGTGAGAGTGCATCTTGTGAAGATTTTGATTAATGGGCTTAGCATCAAGATGGATGATGATGTTATTAAGAGCTATGGAAGGGTAAATTCTAGGCATATCTTGATAGGACCAATCAAATGATATGCATCAGTTATGAAGGAAGGAAGGGTAATATTATTGCTTTAAGGAGTCTAAGCATTAACCAATCTCTATAATGCGAGGGTTATCTTGAGTACCCAACTTGACATTGATAGTGGATTCGTTCAACATGATTTGGTTCTCAATATGAAGGGATTTATGTATAAAATAATCCCCCATATGAAGATAAGTGAGAATGGAATCATTGTCCTGATGTTGGATGGTGTTGATGGTAGGAGAATCATTTTCTACCATTTTAGGATGAATTAGGGGAAATGTTTTAGTTTGACCATCATTTTTGTAGGTCAAGGGGCCCAAAATAATGGTATTGACTAAAAAAATGTTAGGAGGGATGGTTTCAAAATCCTTAGACTTTGAAGGGGATTAGGTTGGTGAAGATGGAATGTTTTCCTCAATGGTGGTGATGGGTTTGGGTGAATTAGTGTGTTTTTCAGGTGGTATGAACCCAAGGCCAAGTAGATCACAAGGTTTTTGGGTTTTGATCAAGGGTAACTCATGGGGTCTATGTTCATAATGGCTGAGGCCAAATCCTTTCTAGGCACACCTATGGAGGTATAATTTGGAAAATTCTAATTTGTCCAAATAACAGAAATTGGAGGTGAATGGTTAGATAGAAGAGGTGGTGGTGGAAGTAAGAAGTAGATGATCAAGTCCCCCATAAATTAAATCGGTTTGATGGTTGGGATGCTTAAAAAGAATGATGGTTATAATATTGGTATCATAATTAGGATCATGGTCAAGGTTCCCATACTCTTGAGGAGTAGGGAAGGCATGTAAGGCTAAAATATGATATTCTCTTAGTGAGAGATGTTGGATTGTTAGTTTAAAGGGGTCCTCTATAGCGATCTTAGAAGAAGGGATAGATGAGATAGTTGAAGCTTCATTGATGATAGGGGTGGATTTTTTACTAGTTGGTGGTGAGGTAGATAAATGAAGAAGAAGAACATCATTAGGTTGATATGTCATGTTGAAAGATGCAAAGGGACTCGGGTTAGGGGGTATGGTAATGATTTGACCCTCATATTCAATTTTGACACATCTATTCAAGGTGGATGGGATACAACTCATTATGTGGATCCAAGGGCATCTACGTAATAAATTGTATTTGAACTATTCTTCTAAAATGTAGAAGAGTTTAAGAATTGTGTGAGCTCCCAAGCAGATATAGAGGATGACTGTCCACAAGGTAGTGGTAATATTATCATTGAAGGAGTGGAGGAACATTCTAGTTTTTGACATGATATTCTTTGGAAACTTGAATTGGTCATAATCATGAGAGAAGATAATGTTAATACTATCTCCTCCATAAATCATCACCCTTTTGATGCAGGTTTGATTGATGTATGTAGTGATGAAGAGGGGAAGATTGGGATATTCATAATGAATAGAAGGTATTTTTGAATCCTTGAAAGTGACAAGGGTGGAAAGTTGAAGGGATTTGACAAAGGCTATAAGAGGTTAAGGATATTTAGATTGAACCTTTATAAATGACAAGATCTCTATTAGTGTTTGATGGTTATGGGGTGAGGTGTGGATTAATTTGTATTATCTCATCTTCACTAATGTTTGATGAAGTTTTTTCAACACTACACATTGAATAAATTTGAAAGAGTTGGAGGGAGAGGCACGCAAAATGGATATTTTAGGTTTTAGTGAAGGTGAAGGTGCAGGTGCTTGAGTTTGGTTGAAATGTTGAGGGGTGGAAGGATATGCCCATAGAATGGACACTTTAGCCTTTCCCTTATCCTTTTGTTGGGCTTGAGATTGGGTAACCATATAGATAATGTGGATGAGGGGAGATGTTGGGATAGATGGTTGCTTCAGTTCCTCCTCACTCTTGGGTGAGAGTGGGAGAGTAGGTGGATGGGCTAATTTGGTAGTTGGGTTGGTAATGGGGTCAAGGGAGGTTCATATATTAATAGATCATCCTCATCCCATAAGTTATAGATGAGTGTTTGGAGAGATTTGTAATTCTCATGTTGTGTCCAGGTGTCCTATGGTATGAATATATCAAATTGTCATTGAACTAAGATGGTTTGGGACTTGAAGGGTTTGATATGTGGTAGGCTTAAGGAAGAGGTTTGTAACAAACTTTATAAAATGGTTGAATAATATTCAAGCAAAGGTGTTAAAGGTGATGGGTTTTTGGTTTTAGGGGTGGGACCCTTCTTATAAGCAGGCTTCATTACAAAAGTTGTAGGTGGTCGAATGATTTTGGTAGGTAGTTTTGGTTAGGATTACTTGGTGTTGGTTGGTTTTGAGGTGGATGATTTGGATGATGAAGGTTTAGAGATAGGTCAGAAGGTAGAGGTAGATAGGTTAGTTAAAAATGATGAGGAGTTTGATGATTTGGTGGGGATAGGTAAATGTAGAATGAAAAGAGAAGGTTTAGTTTGGGTAGTTGTGGGAGGTTTCACCTTCTTGGTAAAAGGATGATCTCTTAAGATGGTTGAAGGATGGAGTCCTAAGATAGAAGGTAAATGGGAAGAAAGTGGTATGGCTCTGGTTTGGGGTGGGAGTTTGGGTGGCTTTACCTTCTTAGTTGGTTTGGTTAAGGTTTTCTTTGGTGGAATATATGGGGTTAAGTACATTTTCAAAGATGGGTGAGCAAGGTTAGGAGTAGGAAGTATTCCTAGTTTCTTGGTAGGTTTGGTTAGTGAGGTGTAAGGTGATTTGACAAGTTTGGATAGAGATGGTTTGGATGGTTCTCCCATAGTTTTGAAGGTAGAAGTATTTGATAAAGGGTTTGATGTGATGATAGGTTTGTTGGTGGATGAAAGTAAGGCTAAAGGTTCATGTTTGTTTTGATAGGGGAACCCAAGATGGTGCCAAATGGTGGCTCTATCAAGATTGGGTTGGGAGGAAAATTCTAAGATTTATACCAATCTAAAGAAAGGTTTGTAAATTGGTTTGAATCCTTGGTCATTGGTTTCAAATATTAGGCCCATAGGTTGAGGTGAGGGAATGGTTTCTTCACCTTTGTCCTTGATGGAAGATTCCGAGATTTAAGAGGATGTTTCCTCCATGGAGGGAGTAGATGAAGTGATCTCTTCTTATGGAATGGTTTCTAAAGAGAGAGAGGGTTATTCTATGGTGGGGGAAGAAGGTGTGATGACAATGGTTGCCTCCTTTGGTATTTCTATCAAAGGAGAGGTGGGTAAGTTTGTTATCTCCTCAAATGGAGGAGTAAAGGTGGTTGATTCCTTTATTTGGGTATCCAAAGGAATGGAGGGTGACTCATCACATTAATAAATGGAGTGGAGGAAGATGTAGTTAAGGTGATGGTTTCCTTAATGATAGGTTCACTAATAATAACATTGATCGTATGGACCTCACAAGCGTGAGATGATTCCAATTTGTTTCTATCATGGTTGGTAGAAGGGGCATGATTAGGAAAAGGTTGTCAAAATATGTCAAGGGACTAATTTGAGGGTGCATTGGGATTATCAAATACAAGTTCTCCTCTATTGATCAAGTTTTGGACAATGGTTTTGAAGGTGTTACACCTACTAACATCATGTCCAATGACATGGTGGAAAGTACATAGATCATTCTCATTCTACCAACCAAGTGTAGGGAGAGAAGCATCAAATTATTGAGTAGGTTTAATAGGGGGAAGTTGTATGATGTTGGATTTAAGAAACTTATCCAAACTTGAAGGATAAAAATCCCCTAGTAGAGTATATTATTTTTGGGTAGCTCAATTTTGATTTTAGGTTTGTTGATTAGAGGAGTTAGAGGAATTGGTTTGGTTGGGTTGGTTGATAATTAGAGGTGGAGCAGTTTTAAGGACCACTATGTTTGTGGATTCCTTTGGTTTGGTATTAGGATGATTAGATTGGTTGGTGGTTTTGGATGAGGAAGGATTGTTAGATTTAAAGCTAGAATTTTTTGATAAGACTTGTTTGAACCTGTAGAGTAAGAAAGATGTGTTTAAAATATCCCTGAGAGAAAAGTTCAATCAACTCAGGTTGGGGTAAGGATAAATAGAGTTGGTTGATAAGACTTCTTCATACAAACTCTACAATTGATTCATCATCAAATTTCCTGATGGAGTAGAGGTTGGTGATAGAGATATTTTTAGATATATTGATTGAGAAGGTAAAAATAAAATATGGAGTTCTTGGTGAAAGTTCTATACCAATATAAGGTGGTCTAGATAAATACATGGGAAAAGTATGTAGGAGAAGAGCATCATCATATGCAATTAAATAACAAGAATGGCTAAATGGTCTTAAGTGTTATTGGGCATCCTCACTTTTTAATTGGGAAAATTTGGGTATTTCCCATTAAGGAGGATAAAATTTGATAGGAACATATGGGTGAATAGGTTAATTACATATTTGATCATAAGAGAAGATGTTATGAGCCCTAGAGATATATGATTCTAGGTTTGTCATTTTGTCCATTAAAATGTTGTCTAAATCCATTTGAGGCTGGGAAGCTCCATAATTGTGTGGTAGGTTTTGTTGGGGTTGGGTGGATGCAATAGATGGATAAGTGATAGAAGGTTAAGAAGATACCACATATTGGTATATGGTCATTAATGGTTGGGATGATGCCATATAATGGTTAATGGCCACAAAAAGTTGGGTAGAAGGTGTTGTGTATCCTTGTGGATTAGGAACATATTGGTAGGATGTCATGGATATTTGTTGAGGTATTGATATGGGTTGATTTATAGGTATGGATGGATTAATTGGTTGGGGTTGAGTGGTAACTATAGTAATGATAGGTAGAAGGGTAGGAGGTATGAAAAGCATCAAATTCTGAAGTGGGGTAGAAATTAGTGGGTTGGTAGTGGTAATGGGGATGGTAGAAATAGGGGTAGATGATATCCCCATGATGGATGAAGTATGGGTAACCAAAGGTGAGGTTACGCCTATGTTGAAGGTGTAGGTTAGTGTAGGGGGTGTTTGATTATTGGTTGGGATGTTTGATTGAGTTTGGGTAGAGGTAGTGAATGGGATATTGGTGGAAGAAGATGCTTTTGTGATCATAGGTTGGGTAGAGGTAGTGCCAATCATAAGATGATTTGGTATCCCACAATGTGGATCCATAGGAAGAACTAAAGTAGTATGGGTGAAATGAGATAAGGTGTTGAGGTAATGTTGGAGGGCCATGGGGTTGTTATCAAAGAATGTGAAAAAATCCACATCACCTTCGATAACTATCTGAGGCATGGTAGGAAGGGGAGAATTATGGGTAGAACCCTTGACATTTGAAGTCTAATCCATAGAGGAATAAGAAGAGGAAGGTGGTTCTTGGTTAGTTTAATTCCTCAATTGTTGTCTAGTAAAGGCCATGTAAGGAATAGAAAGGAAATGAGAAAAAGCTCACAAATCAAATATAAAACATGAAAAATAAAAATATCTCAAGGCAATCAAAACATACACTAAAATGTGTTTAAAAAACTTAGGATTCTTATTATATCACTTTTGGCTTATGCCTTAGAAAGTGTGAAGAAGAACTTTGGTTTGTAGATCAGGTACTAGAAAGGAAGTCTAAAGTTAGTTTTAGGTGTTAAAGGCTCTCAAAAATATGTATTGAATGTTAGTATGTGGATTGATATTGGGGCCTACGCCATCACTTCACAAAACATAGTGATAAGGGTGTCGGGTGTTTAGCCACAATATTAGATTTTAGAGTTTAGACTCAACTAGAGAGCTGAGTTTTGGTTTCTCTTCTTGGTAATAACCTCAAAGTAAGATAGCCAAAGGGTAAGGTTTATCGCTAGGTGATGAAATCCTAATCAAGCATTTTGTTAATTATTTTGATATGTTGATTAATTATGTGGTTTGGTATAGCGTGTGATAACAAGAGTGAAACTATAATTGATTACTTTGTTTTTAAGTTAACTAAATGAACTAAAAACATGCAAGAAATCAATGTACGTAAGGTTTATTTTATACCCAAAAGAAAATTTTAATTTAGTTTTATGAGCATAAAATAAATGAAGAAAAGGACACCTAGATTATACTAGGTCCCACCAGGCATGCCAAAATGTTTATCTCAATTTCTAATCATTTTTAATTAAGGAAGAAGGTAAGAAACTAATAATAAGGTTGTTGTAGAAGAACTTGGTTATTTATGCATTCGTGATCTAGACAAGTGTGGAGAACTCCTCTTTGTCTTTGGAAGAATGACCTTATAGATAAGAAAACACTAATAAAAGGGGTTGTTAGAAAGAAAGTAAGGTGGACTGCCTAGCATGAGCTAGATCTAAGAAACATGAGTTTGTTTGGAGGCTATCAATCCACTCTTTGATAACAATTAAGTTGAAAGAGATGAAAAGAAAGTAATTGCATCAAATAAAAAAAAGAACTGAAATGAAATACAAGAAGAAAGAGATGCTTGATAATGAAAAATAAGCTAAATATAGCAATAGTGGGTCAATACTCATGCTGATGTAGGTCAGGTCATGTTTGAAAAATAGGTGAGGTCTCTGTGAATAGGTAGGGACATAGAAAGTCATATTTGGTTGGGGGTAAGGGGTTGGAAATAACTTGTTATTTCTTGCCATAGTGATCGTCAGTGGTTGGGGTGACCATTGGTGGTTAAGTTGACCATTGATAATTGGGTGATCATTGGTAGTTAAAGCAGACCATTGGAGGTTCGGGTGACCATAGATGGTTGTTGTGGGTTTTAGATGTGTTAAAAAAGGGTCTAGTTTAGGATGCAAAATAGGTGAGTAAGTGGTTTGGGATTTGGCTAAGGTTTGAGGGTTAGGAGATGAGATGTAGAAAGGTCTAGTTTGATTAGGGAAGTCAGAAACCAAATAAATAAAGCTTAGAATAGGAAATGTACTTAGGTAGCTGCTTGATGGATAATATTGGAGAAATTTTGATAAAGTAACGATACTTTGTCTTAAGAAATGTTTTGGCAAAGGTTCAAGTCTCTATGGAAGTTTTTGAATTGATGGAAGGAAGATTTGTGAGATGGAAGCTTGATCACTTGTGTGCAAGAATGCTTGATTATAGATCCTTATTCACCTCTTACTCCCCTCCTTTTATAGGCAAAGAGAGATGGAGGATAGAAAGTTCCCTAGAAGGTTAGGTTGCTGATTTTGATGATTCATTATGTGTTAGCAATGGGTAAGGAAGCCATATTAAATTGTTTCATACTAGCTTATACATACCTAGTGTTTGTGTTAAGACAAGGAAGACCTGAATGTCGATGGTTAGCCTAACCATCAATGGTCATAGTGACTATCAACAGCCAAGGGTCTAGAGGTAAAGGGGTCAAGGTCAGTTAAAAGGGTTGGGTTAAGAGTGAGTTAGTGTTTAGTGAGTTTGGTTAGCTATGTAGCTAACTTGAATCAGGGTCTAATGGAATTGTTAGTTGGTCTAAAAGGGTTAGGTAGTCCCTAGGGGGTCCCAAAGCATTTTGACATTTGGAACTATAGTGTGCAGAATTCTAGTGTCTACAATAGTCATATTGTTGATAATCTAGTTTAGACTCTTTACCAAGTATAATCTGATCAATATTTTGATACACATAAATTGTAAGTATCTTCTAACTCCATAAACTAACATTTTTTCCTATCAGTTTCTATGAATATGCAACAAGAAATGTTGGAAACTAGTCATTTTGACCTACCTTTTTCCTAAAATAATAGAACACAAAAAAATAAAATAATAATGAATTTTATATTTTTTTTGCAGATTAAATCTATCCTAAATCTAGATGATGTTACCGATTTTCATCCAAAAAATATTTACCATTTATGATAAATTTAATTCACTAGTTCCCATAAATTATCCTAAAAACATGAAAATAAATAAATTTAAATTTTTAAAACTCTATTTGAAAAACTTCCTTTTGTGTGCATATAAGGACCTCAAACTAGATAATGTGGAAAAAATTAAAATGACTTATTATCTTTCATCAAATAAATTCAGGCAGGGATAGGTGTCTTAGGCAAATTTAAAAGTTCAAGTTTTAATAAACTTTAAATTATTTTATTTTTAACCTAAATGTACATGATTAATTAGAAGATTTGATAATAATGACATAAATTAATCATGCAATAGAATACAAGCTCTATATGCATCATCTCAAGCAATGGTGTCCAGGTTGATTGTGCCTTTCCCTTACTTCTAATGGCCTTAGAATATCTAATAGAATATCTAATTTTAGGTGAAAATTTTACTATTAACAACCTATGTCTTCTTGTCAGATAATATGCAAGAATTATCCAAAAGTAACACTCAATAACTGCCACACCCTTTGTTTGAGAATGAGTTGTTCCACACCTCTTACATAATTGTAAAGTATTATGTACAATTGCTCTAAAAAAGTATTCTACTCTTTAGTTGGCTCCTCATTGAAATGCCACATACTTATGATTCTTGGAATGATACTCATAATTATTTTCTAGATTTCTATAATGCCTTAATAAATACACAAAATATCTTTAAAACAAATGATGGCCTCTCACTTCATTCAGCCAACATTTTGATGAAATCCTCAGGGTTTGGTTTTGACATGTCCTTTTACTATTGTGTCCTCCTTTCCATACATATTTATTTCATCAATGATGTTTTAATATATAATTATTTTCCAAACTCTTAAATAAAACTACTTTCCTATATCATCCTCTCACCATGTCCTTCTTTTTAGAGAATCTTCATCAAGTTCTCCTCCATGACAAGATTTCATTTCTTCTCTCACTCCTTTGACTATGAGCTATGAGGCAATAAAAGAGTGATTAACATAGATTAAGAAGAATCCATATACATATGTGATGTATTAATCAAAGAGATAGATAAATGAATAGGCATATAGTATAAATTAGGAGGTAGGAAAAAAAATAAGGTTGATAGGAAGTTAAAAATGTTTATGTCACCAAATAACCAAGATGGAAATATTAAAAAACCAATATAACCAAATATGTAATGAATAATAAGCATTAACTAAGCTTACAAACAAGATATTTATTTTGATACCAAAGATAAATAAAAGAGAGAAATTTTCATATACTTAGACTCAACTTAATGGCAATGCTATCAACAACTAACAATACCTAAATATCTAAACATATGGTAGGCAAACTATATTTTTATAGCCAAAGTAATATATAATAACTACTAGGTAGGTAAGGTGAAGGGTTTATTTGAATAATAATTGTGCAGAATGATAAAAATATTTATAAACCCTCAAGGAATAATATCAAACCATTAAATTTAAGAAACCAACAAATAGAACTACCATATTTATACAAAGTGACAAAATCTCAAATCTGTAAATGCCTAAAAAATTATGTGACAGAGACATAATTACCATATTTATACAAAGTGAATAAATATAAATTTTTTAAATGCTTAGAAAATGGTGTGACAAATATAGTGAAAAAATAGGGTTTGGAAGTTATTTGGGCAATGGTGATGCTCCAAAACACTTTTTGATGCAATCCCTCTTAGTGAGGATGTAAGATACTAATGTTGGTTCTTGGAAATGATCATGTGCTTTGATACCAAAAAAAAAGAAAGAATTGGACATGAGCACTAACAGGATCTACCCAAAGACCAAAATTAGGAAACAATAGCTCATAAGCCATGAAAATCACTT